>JBAIZL010000003.1:98156504-98274004 GCA_036971475.1 Prosapia bicincta | reverse complement strand
GTGGTAATTTACATTCAAACACATTTACAAGCCTGGTTGAGGTTAGATATTTTTAATTTAATGAAAATTGGTTAAAACTTCTGGATTTAAGTAAATAGGCTATTCTGGTATAAGACAAATGTAAAATATTTACATATACTCTTACATTAGATGAAAAGGAAAATCTGTGACCTGAGTTGTTTTCAGTTTAACTAAATTACACCTCGCAACGCGGTTAGACTCCGGGTCTGTCTATTTGCCCCTGATAGAAAGTAAATCTGCTGTATACAAGGAAGTCTCTCTCTTCGAAGCCTTATTTACCTCTACTTATACAGGGCGTGTAAGTGATATACATCTGTTTATGGTCGTCATGGAAGTTCTCCTTCGGGATACGCAATTTTGCGTATGTTGTGCCTTGATCCTTCATTACATCCTAGATCAGGGTTTAATGTCCCTAATCGATTTCTTTATGTTATTCACCGCCCTTTCAATCGATTAGTCATTTTAACTCATAATATTAGGGTAAGCAGAATGAAGAGCTCGGTTTCTCCTCACGTGTTGACCAACATGACACATTGACGGACATTGTAGGGGTATTAATCAGATACCTGCACACAATAGGAAGCTATTATTAAAACGACCTCGATAAAATATTAAACCGTCGACAAATCATGAGCTATTTTTAAGACTACATCAATAAAACACTGGATCGACAGATCATAAATATATAATAGTATCTAGTGATCGTGATCGTGATCGTGTAGCCCATGAATTACTTTACTTCTAAAGTCTGAACGTGTGGCATTTCCATGTAGAATCGTATAAAATCTAGCGCCGGACCGACAGTAGTTAGGATGAAAATAATTCGGATAACCGAAAAGTAAAGATAATATTAAAAAAGGATCTTCACTTTAACTCAGTTCATTTATTCGAAAACAAACTTTCGACATATCAAAAGTACATAAAGACTTTTTTGTTTAATTAAATTTTTGTTTATTAAACTTAATACCGAAAAAAAACTAGTACAACAACTTGGCTAAACGTATGCGCTTCTTCACGCAAATCAGCGCCCTTTTTAATCCGTCTGCGATTTTCTACAAATATCAGTAATTTTACGAAAGTAGTTAACACGCGTTATGGATTATTTTAATATTATCTATCGAAACACACATTTGTACTAGAATGACCAATTTGTTTTCAATTAAATTAATGTTTTTACGCACCATTGGTTGCTACTACGTATCCACGAATTTTACTTTAAAATGACCACGACCTAGTACGACCTGATATTCAATGGGATAATATCAATAGTTGTCAATATTGTCCCTAGAATCGGCCACCTGTTGTGATGTCAATTGTCTGGCATGCACAAGTGCTAAGTGGCAATCTGGTCACTAGAATCGGCACACCTGTTGTGATTTCAATTTTCTAACGTGCACAGATGTTAAGTGTTAATCTAGTCACGAAAATCGACACACCTGTTTTAATTTAAATTATCTGGCATGCAACAAATGCTAAGTGTCAATATGGTCACTAGAATCGGCCACCTGTTGTGATTTCAATTTTCTAACGTGCACAGATGTTAAGTGTTAATCTAGTCACGAAAATCGACACACCTGTTTTAATTTAAATTATCTGGCATGCAACAAATGCTAAGTGTCAATATTGTCCCTAGAATCGGCCACCTGTTGTGATTTCAATTTTCTAACGTGCACAGATGTTAAGTGTTACTCTAGTCACGAAAATCGACACACCTGTTTTAATTTAAATTATCTGGCATGCAACAAATGCTAAGTGTCAATATTGTCCCTAGAATCGGCCACCTGTTGTGATATCAATTTTCTAACGTGCACAGATGTTAAGTGTTAATCTAGTCACGAAAATCGACACACCTGTTTTAATTTAAATTATCTGGCATGCAACAAATGCTAAGTGTCAATATGGTCACTAGAATCGGCACACCTGTTGTGATTTCAATTTTCTAACGTGCACAGATGTTAAGTGTTAATCTAGTCACGAAAATCGACACACCTGTTTTAATTTAAATTATCTGGCATGCAACAAATGCTAAGTGTCAATATGGTCACTAGAATCGGCACACCTGTTGTGATTTCAATTTTCTAACGTGCACAGATGTTAAGTGTTAATCTAGTCACGAAAATCGACACACCTGTTTTAATTTAAATTATCTGGCATGCAACAAATGCTAAGTGTCAATATTGTCACTAGAATCGGCACACCTGTTGTGATTTCAATTTTCTAACGTGCACAGATGTTAAGTGTTAATCTAGTCACGAAAATCGACACACCTGTTTTAATTTAAATTATCTGGCATGCAACAAATGCTAAGTGTCAATATGGTCACTAGAATCGGCACACCTGTTGTGATTTCAATTTTCTAACGTGCACAGATGTTAAGTGTTAATCTAGTCACGAAAATCGACACACCTGTTTTAATTTAAATTATCTGGCATGCAACAAATGCTAAGTGTCAATATGGTCACTAGAATCGGCACACCTGTTGTGATTTCAATTTTCTAACGTGCACAGATGTTAAGTGTTAATCTAGTCACGAAAATCGACACACCTGTTTTAATTTAAATTATCTGGCATGCAACAAATGCTAAGTGTCAATATGGTCACTAGAATCGGCACACCTGTTGTGATTTCAATTTTCTAACGTGCACAGATGTTAAGTGTTAATCTAGTCACGAAAATCGACACACCTGTTTTAATTTAAATTATCTGGCATGCAACAAATGCTAAGTGTCAATATTGTCACTAGAATCGGCACACCTGTTGTGATTTCAATTTTCTAACGTGCACAGATGTTAAGTGTTAATCTAGTCACGAAAATCGACACACCTGTTTTAATTTAAATTATCTGGCATGCAACAAATGCTAAGTGTCAATATGGTCACTAGAATCGGCACACCTGTTGTGATTTCAATTGTCTGGCATGCACAGATGCTAAGTGCCAATCTGGCCACTAGAATCGGCACACCTGTTGTGATTTCAATTGTCTGGCATGCACAGATGCTAAGTGCCAATCTGGCCACTAGAATCGACACACCTGTTGTGATTTCAATTGTCTGGAATGCAAAGGATGCTGTGTGTCAATATCTTCACTAAAATCGACACAACTGTTGTGATTTAAATGGTCTAACGTACACAAATACTAAGTGTTAATAACTTCATTAAAATCACCACACCTCTTGTGTTTTCAATGACCGGACATACAAGGGATGCTAAGCGCCAATATTTTCACAAAAATCGGCACTTTGTTTGTTATTTCAATAGTCTAACAGGCACAGATGCTAAGTGTTAATATTGTCATTAAAATCGATACACTTGTTGTGATTTCAATGATCTGAGTGATGAGAGATGCTAAGTGTCAAAATAGTCAACAGAATCAGCACACCAGTTGTACTATATAATGGTTTGCCATATAACGGGTTGCTGTCTGAATGTCTGTATGTTTACTGGAATCTTTAGGGACCTACTACTGCCTGCAGACTTTTTAGTTACAACACAAACTGCGAAGAAGAAAACCTTCAGCCCAAACGCGGAACCTTGCGGTGACTCTGTGGATGGAAATAATAGTCCTATACGCTTCACTAACTCAAGGTTAGGATCGAGATTATGTAAATATGGGTTATTTCAAATTACGTATCGACGTTTGTGAAATGGAGGAACTGGTTCGTTAGTTGTTCTATGATGATGGTTTAAGCAAATATTTCACTGGAAGAGTGCTTTTGATAGTTAATGCCGGAACGCGTTTCAGTTTCATTTCTGTTTAGATATGCGTCTAACATATACTCTTTTAACATTCTCTTCTAATCATATGATGAAAGTCGTATGAAATGAAAGTGCTGTTTTTGTACTGTTTTCTTTTCTGAATATTTGAGTGTTTATTTTTTTGTTTAATAAATTTTGGCCTGTTTTTACTTTTACCAATTATTCATATTCACTTTGTCTATCGAATTAATGAAAACTATTGTGAATGGGGCAAAATAAAGTAATGACACAAGTATAGAGTATTGATGAGGTAGAATTTCTATCTTTGCTAGTAATCTCTCTCTCTCTCTCTCTCTCTCTCTCTCTCTCTCTCTCTCTCTTAATAATAACAGTCATAGTATTTTCGAGCTTCAGAAGACGATCTCAGAAATGGTTAAATTACTATATAGTAGTGTAAAGTAATAGTGATAGCCTACCTTCTGTACCACAATAATTTAGGTTGTATCTGCAGAAGTTTGCTATCACGGCCTCCTGTATTTTATTCTTTTTCCCATCAACGTGAACGTACTCCTCAACTTTTAAAACGTTTGTACAAGGTTGGTGTCTCGGATTATCGTTAGTTTAGACTTTTATTTTTCAAATCCATATAATGGTTTTCGAAGTTTATCCGCTGGTTTTTTATCGATAGTATTTGTTTGTTATTGCAGCTGCATACTTACAATAATGAGTTAACTATTTAGCCTACAGTTGTGGAGAGTGTTATCATAGTTTGCGATCAGTAAGGATAAACATTGTACAATTATTATTGTAAGATTACATTTTTGATAAAAAATAAACTCTTTGAAATCACTGTGAAAGTTCTTACCTATTTTGGAAATTAGTTATAAATTATCACTATCTCCACATCCATTTATTTTCTTCTTCCTCCTCTCATAACTAGGCTTTGTTGCTAGAAACCCTTACTACCATTAAATAATGAAATTATCTCACAGAATTGCTTATAGAAACATCTTTTTTTTTTTTTAAATAATGCAATAATATATATATATATATATATATATATATAAATATAAATATATATATATATATATATATATATATATATATATATATATATATATATATATATATATATATATATACAAGTTACTCACTACTATATTGATTTAAAAAAAATTATTGTGGCTACTAATTACTACAAGACCGAGTGAACTTTGCGCGTGGAAAATATGTGAACTACTACTGTACTGCTAGTATTTCCCTCCTCGGCCGCAGTGTTTACTCGGTCGGGTAGTAGAGATCTTTTAATTTCAGAAATAATGGTTTCCGCCAAATAATTGCGTTGTTGGAAATGCCATATTAATATTTGACCATATATTTACCTTATTTAAAAAGTCGCTAAAGTAGGGCGTAAAGTTAGCAACACGCGACAGGAATTGCATCGAGACACAACAATGAACATTTCCGGGGACCTTGATTGTCGTGTCCGCTATTGTTCCTCCCTTCTCTAAAGGACAATAGCACACTAATAGTAGGGTTACAGCGATTCCGTAACTTCTTCAAAATCTTCCTTTTCATGTCAGCAGTGTTATTAAAATATGCTACGATTGTAAAATATTTTCGCACTGCTTTTGCTCAATAAATTCAACATATGAACTAATATCTACGTTTCAATGATTTAGGATTTAGTTCCTTGATAACTTTAATTTCCTTTATTGGTGCTTGATGACTTGTATCTACCGAGTAATTAATTCATTTCGGCGACGGCCTTGAGAAGTGGATTGGTTTTAATTGCGCTGACTTGTAATTCAGAATCGTCTGAGGAATGACGCAGTGTACTATTCTAATTAGCATTGGCTCTGCACATATTACAAGAACCACGTCTTTAATAGTTAATAGTTAATTCAGCCTCATATTTGACTGACATTATAAGGCCAATACATTGTTTCATATTGCATCCGCTTGTTTTAAAGTCTCTCGCACATTAGCACCTAGTAGAAATTACAATAGAGTCTCGAAATTCCGAGTCCCGATATTTCGAGCGTCCATTAAATTCCAGCCTATTTCTATTTGAGCCTATTTATTTATTTGAAAGAAAATAATAATTCGTGATTCCAAAAAATGTTTATGGTCATACTGTATGCAAAGAAAATGAGTGGGGCGTCTTAGAAATGTCGGGATCCCAAGAAATGTTCATAGTCTATCAGTACGGAATGCAAAGAAAATGAGTCAGGCTTCCAAAACTTGTTCATATCAATACGGTATGCAAAGAAAATGAGTCGGACTTCCAAGAAATGTTCATATCAATACAGAATGCAAAGAAAATGAGCCGGGCTTCCAAGATGCTTATATCAATACGGCATGCAAAGGAAATGAGTCGGGTTTCTATATGTTTATAGATAGGCCTATACATTATGCAAAGGAATTGAGTCGGGCTTTCAAGAAATGTTTATAGATATACAGTATACAAAGGAAATGAGTCGGGCTTCCAAGAAATGTTCATATCAATACAGAATACAAAGAAAATTAGTCGGGCTTTTAAGAAATGCTCATAACAATACGCCATGCAAAGGAAATGAGTCGGGTTTCTATATGTTTATAGATATACATTATGCAAAGGAAATGAGTCGGGCTTCCAAGAAATGTTTATAGATATACAAAATGGAAAGAAAATGAGTCGGGCTTCCAAGAAATGCTCATAACAATACGGCATGCAAAGGAAATTAGTCGGGTTTCTATATGTTTATAGATATACATTATGCAAAGGAAATGAGTCGGGCTTCCAAGAAATGTTCATATAAATACATAATGCAAAGAAAATGAGTCGGGCTTCCAAGAAATGCTCATAACAATACGGCATGCAGAGGAAATGAGCCGGGTTTCTACTAACTTTCACAATAACATATTGTACTTGGTAATGTTTGTTTCTGGTATTGCTCCATTTATTGTTTCTACCTCGGGTATTAAGGGACACGTCAATTGTTAACTGACATTCATAACTTCATTCAAGTACAGCGTAGACACCAGTGAATCCGGCCATTAGACGTTGAGTCATATACTTCCGGTATGATAGGGGCCTATTACAGCGAGTTGGTACAACACTAAGATAATACTGACGACGAGTTACACTGGACAAGGAATTGACACGCGTATTAATTTTCCTATTTTGATAATTAATTTTTTTTTGTTTCAATTAATACCTTACTTTTTGTGATGCAAAAAGAACATTTTTTAAACGTAACTCAGCAATTAACTAACTTTCGGAAAACATAAGTTGTTGATATTGGCAGATATAGGAAGTTTAGCCAGGCTTCATAAAGAAACAGAGTTCCTAAAGTATATTAAACTTTAAATCTATAACATTAAACAGAATGTAGGGAAACATTATTTTCAATATTTACAGGGTAAAGATTAATTATACAGGCTTCACAAAGTAAGTAGAGCTCTTAATCTAAGGAAACACTAAATGCATAAAATTGAACAGCATAAAGAAAAGCGTAACTTTAACACATTGGCAGGCTCAAGATAATGTAGGCTATGTTTTATCAGGTTCTATAAAATAATAAGTTTCCGAAGCTAATATGAAAGTCTCTTACGTCTTTTTCAAAGATTTCTATGACCTAGAGGATTTTACAGGAAATGAATAAATTACTAATGAGTATATTAAGGCGTTATAAAACATAATAATTTCTTAATTATAGTTGCTCTATTTTGTCAAAAACACCATTGTAATCGAAAAATTGCTCCTCCAATTTTTTACAGCATTGAAAAAGATAGGGACTAAATAGCAACCCTGTCACCTTATGTCTGTGGTATGTGTTTCACCTTATGTCTGTGGTATGTGTTTCACCTTATGTCTGTGGTATGTGTTTCACCTTATGTCTGTGGTATGTGTTTATAATGCTATTCTGTGATGCGATAGTAGTAATATCGGCCACGTTAAAACACAAAATACGTTTCGAATATGCTAAATTAAGAATTTATGGAATTTATCGGGATAGCAAACCCATGAAGTAGTCGACGAGGGCGTAAGTAAAGGGCGAACAATGTGAACCGAGCAAACGGGAACTCAAGGTCTTCCGGAAGCGTTTTGTTGTATGACGAGCCACTTCCTGTCCCGTGTTGTCATACTTACGCCCTTTTTCAATGTCAGTAATTTAAAAATGGTTTGTTGATCATTTGATAAAGAACCCTCCCAACGATTTATAGCTCAAGAAATTTCCCAAAACGGTTTAGACAATAAAGTTTGCTCTTTGTTATATGCAAATAAAATTAGTTGTGTCTTTTCTCTTATTCGGCCTCATTATTAAAACATATTTGGCAATGAATAAATCGGAATTTTAAACGCGCGGCTGCAAGGCCGGATGCTATCTACAAAAAGTAACGGGCGAACCTCCAGATATAATGATAGTGGAATGAGGAATGTAGAGTTGTAATCAGTCGATATTTAAATAGCTGTCCAGTGGCTTTGTGGGGCAAACATTTCTTCTGGAAGCCCCCGTTTGCGTTATGAGCATATCCATGTAGATATTAACCTTCACATCAACGGGATCATGTTAGCCAACATTACTTTAACTGTATTGTAAGTAGGTTTGGATGTACATGCTCACAGATTCAGAGTTTTAGTATAACAATTGTACTTGTTCAGACTAAACCGCCAACAAACTTCTTTAAAACCCGGAAGTTACTGGCAAACTGTACTATTTTATTTTATAATTTTATGTAATCTATACAATTAAAGTTTACAGGTGCAATATATCATTTTTACATGCGAGGCATGATATAAATAGATGATTGTTTACCACGTTTTAATTGGTTAGATATTAGTATTCACAGCAGGAGTTCCTTTTTCGGTTTTAGAGGCTGATATCGAGTGAGCAGTGCTTACTACCAGAGGCATTATTTATTTACTTAGATAAGCTTATTAACTTCACTCCATTTTTTGCCAAGTCTACAATATGCCCTCTACGAGGACTAACCCAAAGAAATAATATACACACCATAACAGATATTTTTCGCCGTTAAAAGTTAAGTTTAACCATGGAACCGACGCAGCCTTTAACCTCATTTCTTTAAATTTCATGATGTGCTCAGAACCCTTCAGCATTTCCAAACCTAATGAAACGCATTTTTCAGAATTATGGTGAAATTAATTTATTCTGTTTATTTGTGTAGCTCATGTCAAGAATAATGTGGTTGTATTGTTAGCTGTTTTTGTCGAATTGTCCTTTATTAGATTAGAGTTTAAAGATTCTAATTCTTCCTCAACTTTCTGTATGTGGTTTTTTTCTGCATTACCCTTTGCTTTGTTTGTTCTTTCTAGAGTAATGTAATTTTTCAAACCTTGAAATTTTTAAAATGTTCAATGTTTATTTTACTCCATAACCTTCGATTTTTTTCGTAACTTTAAATGTCAAAATTATTACTCTTCAAATTTGAAGAATATACGAACACAACGTGAATATAAAAACTATAATGATTCTTCAAATTTGAAGAATATACGAACACAACGTGAATATAAAAACTATAATAACTCTTCAAATTTGAAGGATATACGAACACAACGTGAATATAAAACCTATAATGATTCTTCAAATTTGAAGAATATACGAACACAACGTGAATATAAAAACTATAATGATTCTTCAAATTTGAAGGATATACGAACACAACGTGAATATAAAAACTATAATGATTCTTCAAATTTGAAGAATATACGAACACAACGTGAATATAAAAACTATAATAACTCTTCAAATTTGAAGGATATACGAACACAACGTGAATATAAAAATTATAATGATTCTTCAAATTTGAAGGATATACGAACACAACGTGAATATAAAAACTATAATGATTCTTCAAATTTGAAGAATATACGAATACAACGTGAATATAAAAACTATAATGATTCTTCAAATTTGAAGAATATACGAACACAACGTGAATGTAAAAACTATAATGATTCTTCAAATTTGAAGAATATACGAACACAACGTGAATATAAAAACTATAATGATTCTTCAAATTTGAAGGATATACGAACACAACGGGAACATAAAAACTATAATGATTCTTCAAATTTGAAGAATATAAGAACACAACGTGAATATAAAAACTATAATAACTCTTCAAATATGAAGGATATACGAACACAACGTGAATATAAAAACTATAATGATTCTTCAAATTTGAAGGATATACGAACACAACGTGAATATAAAAACTATAATGATTCTTCAAATTTGAAGAATATACGAATACAACGTGAATATAAAAACTATAATGATTCTTCAAATTTGAAGAATATACGAACACAACGTGAATATAAAAACTATAATGATTCTTCAAATTTGAAGAATATACGAACACAACGTGAATGTAAAAACTATAATGATTCTTCAAATTTGAAGAATATACGAACACAACGTGAATATAAAAACTATAATGATTCTTCAAATTTGAAGGATATACGAACACAACGGGAACATAAAAACTATAATGATTCTTCAAATTTGAAGAATATACGAACATAACGTGAATATAAAAACTTTAATGATTCTTCAAATTTGAAGGATATACGAACACAACGTGAATATAAAAACTATAATGATTCTTCAAATTTGAAGAATATACGAACACAACGTGAATATAAAAACTATAATGATTCTTCAAATTTGAAGAATATACGAACACAACGTGAATATAAAAACTATAATGATTCTTCAAATTTGAAGGATATACGAACACAACGTGAATGTAAAAACTATAATGATTCTTCAAAGTTGAAGGATATACGAACACAACGGGAATATAAAAACTATGATTCTTCAAATTTGAAGAATATACGAACACAACGTGAATATAAAAACTATAATGATTCTTCAAATTTGAAGAATATACGAACACAACGTGAATATAAAAACTTTAATGATTCTTCAAATTTGAAGGATATACGAACACAACGGGAATATAAAAACTATGATTCTTCAAATTTGAAGAATATACGAACACAACGTGAATATAAAAACTATAATGATTCTTCAAATTTGAAGAATATACGAACACAACGTGAATATAAAAACTTTAATGATTCTTCAAATTTGAAGGATATACGAACACAACGGGAATATAAAAACTATGATTCTTCAAATTTGAAGAATATACGAACACAACGTGAATATAAAAACTTTAATGATTCTTCAAATTTGAAGAATATACGAACACAACGTGAATATAAAAACTATAATAACTCTTCAAATTTGAAGGATATACGAACACAACGTGAATATAAAAATTATAATGATTCTTCAAATTTGAAGGATATACGAACACAACGTGAATATAAAAACTATAATGATTCTTCAAATTTGAAGGATATACGAACACAACGTGAATATAAAAACTATAATGATTCTTCAAATTTGAAGAATATACGAACACAACGTGAATATAAAAACTATGATTCTTCAAATTTGAAGAATATACGAACACAACGTGAATATAAAAACTATGATTCTTCAAATTTGAAGAATATACGAACACAACGTGAATATAAAAACTATAATGATTCTTCAAATTTGAAGGATATACGAACACAACGTGAATATAAAAACTATAATGATTCTTCAAATTTGAAGGATATACGAACACAACGTGAATATAAAAACTATAATGATTCTTCAAATTTGAAGAATATACGAATACAACGTGAATATAAAAACTATAATGATTCTTCAAATTTGAAGAATATACGAACACAACGTGAATGTAAAAACTATAATGATTCTTCAAATTTGAAGAATATACGAACACAACGTGAATATAAAAACTATAATGATTCTTCAAATTTGAAGGATATACGAACACAACGGGAACATAAAAACTATAATGATTCTTCAAATTTGAAGAATATACGAACACAACGTGAATATAAAAACTATAATAACTCTTCAAATTTGAAGGATATACGAACACAACGTGAATATAAAAACTATAATGATTCTTCAAATTTGAAGGATATACGAACACAACGTGAATATAAAAACTATAATGATTCTTCAAATTTGAAGAATATACGAATACAACGTGAATATAAAAACTATAATGATTCTTCAAATTTGAAGAATATACGAACACAACGTGAATATAAAAACTATAATGATTCTTCAAATTTGAAGAATATACGAACACAACGTGAATGTAAAAACTATAATGATTCTTCAAATTTGAAGAATATACGAACACAACGTGAATATAAAAACTATAATGATTCTTCAAATTTGAAGGATATACGAACACAACGGGAACATAAAAACTATAATGATTCTTCAAATTTGAAGAATATACGAACATAACGTGAATATAAAAACTTTAATGATTCTTCAAATTTGAAGGATATACGAACACAACGTGAATATAAAAACTATAATGATTCTTCAAATTTGAAGAATATACGAACACAACGTGAATATAAAAACTATAATGATTCTTCAAATTTGAAGAATATACGAACACAACGTGAATATAAAAACTATAATGATTCTTCAAATTTGAAGGATATACGAACACAACGTGAATGTAAAAACTATAATGATTCTTCAAATTTGAAGGATATACGAACACAACGGGAATATAAAAACTATGATTCTTCAAATTTGAAGAATATACGAACACAACGTGAATATAAAAACTATAATGATTCTTCAAATTTGAAGAATATACGAACACAACGTGAATATAAAAACTTTAATGATTCTTCAAATTTGAAGGATATACGAACACAACGGGAATATAAAAACTATGATTCTTCAAATTTGAAGAATATACGAACACAACGTGAATATAAAAACTATAATGATTCTTCAAATTTGAAGAATATACGAACACAACGTGAATATAAAAACTTTAATGATTCTTCAAATTTGAAGGATATACGAACACAACGGGAATATAAAAACTATGATTCTTCAAATTTGAAGAATATACGAACACAACGTGAATATAAAAACTTTAATGATTCTTCAAATTTGAAGAATATACGAACACAACGTGAATATAAAAACTATGATTCTTCAAATTTGAAGAATATACGAACATAACGTGAATATAAAAACTATGATTTTCAAATTTGAAGAATATACGAACACAACGTGAATATAAAAACTATAATGATTCTTCAAATTTGAAGGATATACGAACACAACGTGAATATAAAAACTATAATGATTCTTCAAATTTGAAGAATATACGAACACAACGTGAATATACAAACGCACATTATTTCGTGTGTGAAAGCACATTATTTCGACTTTTTAATGTAACAGAACACTATTTTCAGCTAATTAAATATTTTACATATTTTACAACCTAACAACAATATATCTGGTTAAGGTGGTTTTTGTTGGAAATAAATATGTAACTAACAACATGGACTACAGGCAAGCGGGTACGTCGGTTGTGTAACCCACTATCGCTACAAGAAGTCAGCTGATGCTCAGACGATCCACTATTTGACTTCAACAATAGTTTACTTGATCAGTTTATTTGTCTAACTGGATTCTTTGTAGATACATTTTTATACTACTATGTAGTAACGTGGTTTAATATGGTGCGGTCATTGCTAAATAATTACAATTGCATTGATTACGTTCTTATAGCGATATTTAAAATTATTTTATTATGTTATGAATGTTTTTTTGTAAAAGCAGGACGTCCTTCACCATGACTTATTTCCCCTTCTTGTAGCCTACTGTTTCGGTCGTACCTTCATCTTTACTCTTGTCCTAACTGCCTTCATTAGTTTCTTGTACCATTTCAGTAGTCGTAACAAGTGTTATTGCTACTTACTTATGTTCGTCCTTACTCATCCATTGACGTATATCCGTATCATCGACGTTTTCACAACATGGAAATTTCTTGATAAGAAATGTCAAATCTGTTTCTGTGCCAATGACACAGTCTGAACAGTTTCATTATGACCCAGGACTTTTATCATGGCTTACATAATATTTCTCCTTTTATTTCGTTCCATGATTCGCCTATAAGGTATACAACTTCCTTAACTATATATTTTTTTAGAAAGTCTACAATGTTTTCTTCCCTCTCAGTCGGAGATTGTAAAAGGTAACATCTGTGTTTCGTTACATGTGCTACATTACAGAACATTCTGATCCTTCTGTTGGATTAACCTCGTAACATTTGCGGGTAGAAATAAAGCACGGATATCATCAGAGAACAGTTGATCTTCATCGGGATGCGATGATGAATTGTCTAACAGTAAATAATTTGAATTTCCTTTCAAATAGATGAAATGGGCTTAAATAGAAATAGGCTTGAATTTAACAGAAGCTCGAAAAATCGGGACTCTGCACACACACACACACACACACACACACACACACACACACACACACACACACACACACACACACACACACACACACACACGCACACGCGCACTCTTCAACTATTTTTATTTGTAGCAGGTAGGCCTAATGGATCATTAGGTTTAAGTTTATGAACACTGTTGTCTTTCAAGTCATAAATTTCGTTTTAACTGCAGGTTATTGGTGTTACTTTACGCCGGGAGCCTACTTGGTAGATTATCCGTGGGTTACTTCACTAGAGCGCCCCAGAAATAACTACAAAACGTCAACAACTCCTTGGTATTTGTACGGAGGGTAAACCTCTCGAAGTGAACTACTTGCCGTATCCGGTCTGTAAATATAACCGGAAGAGAAGTTTACAAATAGCCTATGTTATCTGGACAAGTCGAAGCTTTGAACTCCGGTTCGGTTCCAAGTGGGCCCCACAATGCGCTTTTGCTCTCTGTACCGGGTGAATTCATAAGTTTGCATTAAACGACAAAACAATCGCATACAAGGAATTTATTGTTATTTGAAAGAAATTTTTATGCCATCAGTTCGACTGAGTGAAAATGACTATCTACATCTGTGGGACACTAATATGCGTTTGAAACATAGTGTTGGCAACGTTACCTTTCTTGTTGGTTCAGAGGAGTCTGTCTTATTGAAAGCCATATCAGTGGTGTACAAAATACTCATTATGACGACATCTGTTGACGACATCATTTTCACTGATTTCCTACTTCTCTTTGCTGACGTTTAATTGAATTAACACTATTTTATATTTTAATAAACATAAAAGCTTTCAAGACAGGTTTATGGGAAAAATGTTGCTTAAAAATGTGAGGGCCAATACGACAGATCAAAATGTGTAATATAAAGAAGAATTACCTCTGCTTTGGATAAATTATTGAGTATTGTTATAATAAATTAAATTCTTTCATTTGCCATTGCTTGTAAGATAATCAGGATATTGGAATTGTTATTATTTAACGTTTCCTACGACTTCATAGAAAACATCACCTCTTAATCCGGAAGAACTGAATGCAAGCTTCAATTTAAGGATCACGTAGTCCAGTGTTTGACGTTAAAAAGGATATTGTCTCGTAATTTCTCCTGCCAACATTGACTTTCATGAAAATTTGGGATTAAGCCTATTTCGATCCTCTTCTTCAATAGTTATATGTACTTGGTACGCTCGTTTTATTCTATAGGGGTAAAAACTACCCCTCATGACAAAAATCCAAAAAGCTTTTTAAAGGCTAAAATATTGTTTGAATGAATAAAATAAATATCCCTGTATGTTTTTGGATGGGACTTATAATGCTTCTCGACGCTTGATCCTATAAAAACAACCCATTAAGACCAAATTTGAAAAAATTAGTTTTTTAAAGAATTATAAATATTTTAAGAGTGTATTTACAAGTGGAGTAAA
This sequence comes from Prosapia bicincta, assembly GCA_036971475.1. Classification (NCBI taxonomy): domain Eukaryota; kingdom Metazoa; phylum Arthropoda; class Insecta; order Hemiptera; family Cercopidae; genus Prosapia; species Prosapia bicincta. The sequence goes on along the minus strand of JBAIZL010000003.1, from coordinate 98,258,485 downwards.
CTTGTTATAAGGTTTGAGATGAATTATATTCAATTTAGACAATTTCAAGACTTGAGAAATGCCCCTTGTAAAAATGTTATAGCTACTCGGAGTGTGTTTCATCTGCAAAACCGAATTTCTTACAATTTGATTATTTAAATGTCTTTAAATGTAGTAGTTATAAATAAAGAAAATGTTTTGAGCAATTAAAAACTGATGTAAAACCTACCCATTTGAAAAATTAAGGTTTCTAAACCAGTCAAACATCTTGAGCGTATTATTGGAATATAAATAGTTATTTGCGATTGAATTTACTTTGTATTTTTATTATGACGAAAGGGGCACTAGTTGCATGTTTTAGTATTCCTCCGAAAACCATTTTATTTTCAACACAACTCATTTAGTTTTTATGCTAAATACTTTCATCAAAGATAATTTTATACCTGTTAAAACTTACTGAGACAGAACGCTTTCGATCTGCACATAGCGAGTAAGTTTTAACAAATTTACTAAATATAAAGTTCGGATAGTCATAAACTATTGTTTAAGTGATTAATAAGATTCACCGAACGTAATGGACTACAAAGTTCAAGAATAGTTTTGAAGTTTAAAAAAATCATTTTACTACTATATTCTCCTCGAAAATTAACTGTTTGTGTGTTGTTTAACACTAATGTTTTGATTCACTTAAAGGAAGGCAAAAAGTTACCGGCAACTATAGTCTATCCATTTTGGGACGGCAGGTAAAAGATTAAGTCACCGCCCGAGCTCCCAACAATAGCTTGGGTCAGGCGCTCGGCGGCCGGCCGCCCGCGCTAATGAGGCGTAAAAAGCACTCCACTCCAAAATATTATCACATAAAAGTAAGCGTATTTTTTAATTTTTTATTACAGTTTTGATGTCTACGTGTGATTTCATGAAAAACTAGTCCAAACACGACGGAGTTATGTCAATTAGTAAAATTAGTGGTTACAAAAGTTAAATAAGGCCAAATACAATTTTTTGCAACCACTAATTTTACTAATTGACATAACTCCGTCGTGTTTGGACTAGTTTTTCATGAAATCACACGTAGACATCAAAACTGTAATTAAAAATTAAAAAATACGCTTACTTTTATGTGATAATATTTTGGAGTGGAGTGCTTTTTACGCCTCATTAGCGCGGGCGGCCGGCCGCCGAGCGCCTGACCCAAGCTATTGTTGGGAGCTCGGGCGGTGACTTAATCTTTTACCCGCCGTCCCAAAATGGATAGACTATAAACATGACTCGGTTGTTGTTGCTACTACAATAGTTTAAAAAACGAATCTTTTAATTATTTTATAAAGTCAATTTTATTCAATTCCTTTTATTAGCACTTGGTTTCCTTATATATATATATATATATATATATATATATATATATATATATATATATATATATATATATATAGGCCTATATTTAAATTTTCAATGGTTAACAAAATTCATTTTTAATCCACTCAGGTTCAAATACATTTTTTAAAACTTGTAGTCGATATTACGATAATTTTAATACAGTTTTTTCAAATATTATTCATGATTAATCGCTTAACAATAGTTTATGACTATCCGAACTTAATTCATGAATTAAATTTAATAAATTTATTGTTAGTTTTACATATGAGAAAAACTTTTCACAAAGTGGTAGGGTGTGCAATATAGTTATTTCGTCCCATTTGGATTAAAATAAGAGATAATATGTGGTTTCATTAAAAAATTGATTTTATGTTATAGGTTAGGTTATAGGTTAGAATAACTGTTTTAACGCAAAGGTTATGTTGCTGTATGTATAATAATTATAATTATGTAATAAAAAGGAAGTAAAACAAATTTGGACAAGTAGGAATTGACTTTAATTTTGTTTGTTTATATTTCTTGTTTAATTAATGGTTTCAGTAAAATGTAAAGTTTTTGAATTATTCGCGGAACATAGTTAAAAACACATGCATTTTTTAAATGTAAATTCAACACTTTCAATCAATAATAACTCAGAAATCTCTGATTGATGTATTGCGAATATTTTGTAATTAGAATTAATTAATATTCTGTTTTCTAAGGCTAATTTGAATTTAATAATTTCCACCCCCAGAGATGGGGGTGGGGTATTCGTCCCTTGAGAAGAAGCGCACATCGGAACAATATATCTTTGGATCCTTGTACTTTCTACTTACAATTTCAGATCGATTGGTGTTGCCTGAGCGAAAACACAGGACTACAAGTTTTGGTAAATTAAAATACCCACTTCCAGGAGAGCGAAAATAAACGAATAAAACATCAAACATATGTCTAATTTATGTGTATAGAGTTTAGTTTCATGTTTCGGGCTCTCGGTTTGCTAAGTTTCGATGTGAAAAAAACACAATATTTGCTGATTTAAAGTTACTGAGCAGCGACATGAATAATAACAAATGTACCTAATGGAGTTTTTAAAGTAAAGAAAAGTGGAAAGATTGGTTGATTTTTAAGAAAATTTTTGTAGGATGTAACGATTTTCCACGCAGTTTGTTTACAAAAAGAAACCAAATTGTTTTTCATGCAAGATAATCTTTCACCTTGTAAAAGCATGTATGGTAACACGTGTTTACGATAGAGCCAACTGCATTCTTATTCATTACAAAGAATAAAAAAATGAGTTTTTCTTTAAATATAGGATACTGTTATTGGTACGAGTACAAATTCATAATACAAGGATTTTGTAAGGAAAATGCTTTGTAACTAATCTCTTTCTGTAGGCTCAATTATAAATGATGCGATGGGAAATTAGAGTAATTTATTAGATTAAAGAAGGCGTGTCGAATTTGATGTGTGCGGCGGAATTCGTCCTTGACTGAGTAATCCTTGTGCATGACCTATATCACTTGTATAAACCCCTGGCGCTGCAGCGGGCATTCTTGCAAGCTAGACAACTGGCGCTGTAGCGGGCATTCCTGCAAGCTAGACAACTGGCGACGTAGCTTATTACGTTATGTATGGCCTCTGTTGATATCTATGGTTTCGTTGTTTTTGTTCTTTTGACAAACATTCCGATTCAACTCTTACTTTTTCATAACTAAGATTTGAACTTAGTTTTTAGGTCAAGTTAATTGTTTAGTAATAAAACTAACGCAAACACGTCCTGTTGGATTTGACGCATTTTATGACAAATGTTCATCATACTCATTTTGAATCATTTTACAAAGTAATCGAGAGTAATGATTTTGTCACTTAAATTAACAAATAAATTTTTTAATTTGGATTCTTATGTTTCATTATTAACTAATTTTACTTTTTGCATACCTTAATGTTTGTAATTTGTTTGTACTCATAAAATTGTTAGCTGATTCCGATTGTTTTTCTTTTTACTTATTCCGAAATACATTCTCAACAAGAAACAAGAGATTTTATGTAATCAAAATTTGAAATAAAATTTAAAAAAAACGAAACAACCTTAATGCTCCAACACAATCGTAACCACAAAAAGAGCAGTGTCAACAAATGGGTAAAAATATAGTCTTAGTGACGGTTAAAAAAAAAAATGTTTTTAAATTACTCGTTTCAATGTGTAAAACTCGAATATCAACTTTTCCCACAGAACATGCGGAAAGTTACTTTATTTCACATTTTAAATGTTAGTCTGTAATGGCATGTAGGCCTATAGCGTGAACCGAGCACGCAGTAGCTACAGCGCACTGCACTACGTCTAGATTTGTAATTTTATACAACATTACTATCTACCTATATTAAAATATACCTACGAATAAAATTATAACCAATCTAACCTGACTGGATACTTCATAGGTATATTTTAATGTAGGTAGGCCTATATTGTAATGTTGTATAACAAAATTATAACCAGTCTAACCTGACTGGATACTTCGTAAGTATATTTTAATATAGGTAGATAGTAAAGTTGAATAAAATTATAACCAAATCTATACTGACTGGATACTTCGTAAGTATATTTTAATGTAGGTAGGCCTATATTGTAATGTTGTATAACAAAATTATAACCAATCTAACCTGACTGGATACTTCGTAAGTATATTTTAATACAGGTAGATAGTAAAGTTGCATAAAATTATAACCAAATCTATACTGACTGGATACTTCGTAAGTATATTTTAATGTAGGTAGGCCTATATTGTAATGTTGTATAACAAAATTATAACCAATCTAACCTGACTGGATACTTCGTAAGTATATTTTAATACAGGTAGATAGTAAAGTTGCATAAAATTATAACCAAATCTAGTCTGACTGGATACTTCGTAGGTATATTTTAATGTAGGTATATAGTAATGTATAAAATTAAAACAAAAAGGTTAATATTTAGACTTTAAGTTAAGTATTAAAATAAACTGACTTTGACGTAGTGCAGTGCGCTGTAGCTACTGCGCGGCCGGTTCACGCTATACATGCTATTACAGACTAACATTAAAAATGTGCAAAAAATTAACTTTTCGTATTTTCCGCGGAAAAACGTTAATATTCGTGTCGTACACATTAAAATGAGTAATTAAAAAAAAAAATTCAAACAATATCAATAAGACTTGTGTACGCTATACATACCATTACAGACTAATATTTAAAATGTGAAAAAAGTAACTTTCCGTATTTACTGTGGGAAAAAGTTGATACTCGTGTACTACACATTATAACGACTAATTAAAAGAAATTAAAAAAACCAACGTCATTAAGACTATATTTTTACCAACAAATGTAATAAAATATAGCTATTTTAACAAGATACCTACAAAAGATGGGTTGTCAAAACATTTTCCGAATACTGAATAAGGTATGCTTATTGTGATTTGCTATTTTTTGTTACATCACTTATTTGTAAATCCTTTACTTCGGGGTTTTATGTTATCCTTCGTGGGCGATAATACGAGTATTACTGGCGGATCGATCGACTTGAAGTCATACAAATACACATTGGTTATATATTCTGTCTTCGAAGTGCTTTTGTACAAAAAAAAATATTCGATAAATAAATAATATCGAACGTAGGCTATATTTTACAATAAAAATATTGAAAAGAACCCCAAACTAGAATGATCTACTAGAATGTAACTTCTTGTGTGCTAGATTGTGTTTTGTAACAAGACCCTCTGATGATGATGACATGGTCATCGAAATGTACATAAGGGTTTAATCTTTAGTAACTTGTCTTATTTGTTATTTTTGATTATTTTTGTGGTATTGGGGTTCTTTTCAATATTTTTATTGTAATATATTGTACCACTGTGCTCTTGATATTGTGTAGGCTATATTCTTGTTAAAATTCTCTTTTTTCTTTGTTGTGTTATCAGGTTAATTTTAAAAATAAAATGGCTTAAGGGTCTCACATCTGTTTGAATACTTGTTTCAATTTTACATTGTTCAAGTGATTTAAAGATTCAACAACAGTTGTGTTTGTCATTATAAAACATATATTTTATGTATTAGGCCTACATACCCGGTTTAAATGTTTTCGAATTATTATAATAGCTCACTTTTTGTTTATATAGAATCTCCTGACTGATGAACGACAAATTGTAACTTACTTTCTTAAACCTTATTAATTTTTTAAATTTATTGACCATCGATTCTTTTAGAAACAATTTTTGTTTTTTGCTGAACGAAATTCTTTGTTTTTCGCTTCCAGAACGAAATTGATGATAATTAAATATTTATTGAACTTATATTGAGTTGTAGATTTATTTATTTGTGGGTATGCGGAGTGGGTCATTGTTTTATAGGCGTTATTCCATTAAAAATGAATGATTGATTAATAATGCAAATCTGCATTAGGCTAATGGAATGAGAGACATGGGAAGCGTGCTAAAGAACGGTGTGTTGCTAAACCGTAAATACCTGGATCTGGTTTGTACCAGATAGGCTGTTTGGTTTAATCAATGGATACGCAGTTATGGATTCACTGCACCACTCCCTAATAAAACTTTTTACAGATATCCGTCGAATGTCCATGTGAGAACCACGTGTGGCGGACAGTTGTCAATGAACAATCTTTTCCTTTTCATTCTTTGCTCTTTATCCTTGTTTGGTAAATATTTCTTACGCCTTCTGGTTTTTGTTGACTTGTTAGTCGTGTGATATTTTTCATGCAGTTGGGGGTTTTATTAACTTAAGCGACTAAAGGTTTTGCGATTATTCTATTTGCGAATACGGTACTAACTGTCAACTTTGAAAGAGAGAAAAGTGAATGAGTTTATATCTCATACAGACTTGGAAGCCACTCCAGAAGGTAAGTGATCCTCACATCTCGACGCGCGCACACTCACACGCGCTGATCTGCCTACCTGCCGCTGAGGATTAAATACGAATGTACTATATGAAAAATAAATTTAGTGTACTTGATACTGTGAACAAATTCTCCTAACAATTTTTAGTAGTAACATAATTGGGTTGTGATTGGAATCTAGCACCAATGTTCTAAAAATTACCTAAACCTTGAAGTTCCAAAAATTTTACCTTTGTAGCCAAGGCCTCGTAGCCTTTACATGGGTCTCATCTGTACCGCGGCGCGGTTAATCCTCTGAGGCGCCTCCGAGTTTGGATTAATTATATAATACGTTCCTTCGTTTAGTGGTGTAAACCCACTTCATCGTAAGGCTTTTCTATTTTTAATTATTGTGAAATGAATGCTATTGCTGCATAAAATATTGAAATACAGTAGGCCCTTATATATAAAACAGATGATAATATTCCTTTTTGTAAATCCGTTATATTATTTTTAGGGGTGATAGCGTCAAATAGAATCGATAAAAATAATCCACCCCAAGACCAAGGCACTGGTGCAGTTTGCTATATTGTATTCTTACTTCGTGCATCTGTGGAAGTATAATTTATGTTTCATGTAAAGCCTGGTAGTTTACTCTACACGCGTTTGTAAAGTGGCCTTATGTTCCAACGTGCTGTGATGCGGCTAAGCGTCCGAATAGATGCTGGGAGTCGACTTCTGATTGATCGATTCTTCCTGTTAACAAACATATTCCCACAAATAACACATTACATCTGATAACCAAATTTGATAGAAAAAAGGACGTTTCGTTTTAAAGTTACGATGATTTTGGACACGAAAATTATCGTGATATTAGTATACATTTGTGTGTATAAAATTGAAAAAGATATATATTTTTTTAAATTGCAGAGACTTAAAACAAACTTGCATCTTAGTCTGCGGCTTAAGTTTACCGGAATGGGTTGTTTTCCAATGGAAATTCACTAAAAAACTAAAGTAAAAGTAGAAGTTTTATGAAAGATAATTTTTTACTCAGTAGGTATTATAGTTAACCATTTTTACGTAAGAATCATTCTTAAAGGCCTTATTTTCATGAGTTTAAAAATACTTTTTGGCTTTTCTATCTTTTATAGTTTAAAAGATACAAAGGTTCCAAAACTGCGCGTTCCCCGCGAAGGTCCCCCCTCTCCCCCCGGTAAGTCGACCACGTAGGGGTCTCCCGGTAAGTCGACCACGTAGGGGTCCCCCGGTAAGTCGACCACGTTGGGGTCCCCCGGTAAGTCGACCACGTAGGGGTCCCCCGGTAAGTCGACCACGTAGGGGTCCCCCGGTAAGTCGACCACGTAGGGGTTACGACATACGTTTTTACAATCACCCAAGTTCCCAGAACAATAATCTGAAATAAAATAGCGTTAGGCTTTCAGTGCATGCTCAACACCCTTTAGATCCTGGACTATTAATCATGTGTATGGTTTGCGACAAATAAAATCTGTTTTTTCTTGTTCAGAATGTACTTTTGAGTGACAAAAGTAAAAACGAAAAAAGAAATCCAAGTTGGTTCTAACAATTACCCTATAAGCACTTTAGAACGTTTAAAAGATCCACGGACGAACGCCTAACTAATCGTTCAGCGCTATTTCAAGCGTTTCTTTCGCGTTCGATGTTGCTCGTTACAGCTCAAAGCTACGCGGCGAGCATGACATGAACCCTTCTTAACGACATCAGAAATACCGCGAAAAGTTTTTAGTATCTGTACAATGTTAGAATTATAGTAAATAATTATCTCTGAATAAATTACCATATCCGCTTATCAACTATGTTTATCATTTCAACAACTAAGTATTAAAAATTTATAACAGTTGAAAAAAAACAAGGAAGGTCCTTAGCTTTTACATGAGTCACTGATACCGCAGGGCGTTATCTCATATTATAGTACAACTTGACACAGAAAACGTCTTCAATTCTGATAACATTCTATTTTAAGTCTCAGCTTCTTAAATTTTATTTACATGTTTTGATAAGGTTTTAATCTTATATGTTGTAATTGTTGACAAATGTATAAAGAATATATAGAAGTTTTATGTAAATAGTTTTTCTGGAAGATATTAGAAATGGGATTTTGTTTTTTGCAGGCAATCTTTTGGTTTTGAAATTCTCAAAATTGATTATATTGTGCGTTTTTTTTGTACATTGTACAACTACTAGCGTTAGTTTTGTTAGATTTGTAATTTTTCACTTTATTTTATCCGTTCCCTCAGTTTATATCTTTTATTTAATTACAAAAGTAATAAATTGTTTCTGCTTGCATCTAATGAAACAATTTACTTACTTACAACATGTACTGTAATCGCACACAAGGCCACATAAATTGAAATAGTTACAGTTAATAAAAATGGCGTTCGTATTTGTTCTTTTACCTTGGATAACTTCTGTCAAGAAGAGTTGTTTCACAGGACTTTTGTAGTATTTAGTTCTAGAAAACAATGTGCAACCTTATGAAGTCTAAAGTTTCATACAAAAGTTCTTGGTATCTAGGTTAGTTCCACATTCCCTGGGGTACTGGTTACAACGGGTTATTCAACAAAGGAGAGGATGACAAACAAAACTAGTCAGAGATTATGATGCAATCTGACTTTTGAACTCGGCACTTAACAAAATACATTAGATAAGAAGAGGTCTTGTACAAAATGAGACACATTTTGAGCTTGGTCGAAATACATCGAAAAGTTGTCATAGGTTGATTCAGTTAGGTTCTTAATTGGAAATAAGAAATGACTGCTATTGGCTTGGTTGAGCATTTTTTTATAATTTATGAAATAATTATTTTACTTTAATAATTTTAATTTTCATTATTTTTTTTTGTGGAAACATTTTGTAGCATTGCCATTGAAATTGGCATAAAAATCATAAAAAACCGTTTGAGATGAATATATTTTGTGGGTTTGAGTACGTCGACTTGTTACTTAATTAACTACCTTTACTCAGAAGCTAAGCTTAAAAACTCGGTATATTCCTTCATCACCTGAAGATTTAATGAAATTTATTGCATTCCATTATTGTTGTTTCAGTGTCTTACAACGCTTAAAGCAATTTAATATTTTTGTTTAAATTTGATTTTCTTATCTATCCATAACAATTTATTATCTTTTCAGTTCATTTGTCATAGTTAGCCTAATTTATTTCCTAAATGTTCTTTAAAGTGATAACTTCTTTATGCGTATAGGTTATGTTGTCGAACAGGCGTTTTAGACGTGGATTATTACTAAATAGTTTTGATCAGTTAATAAATATTATTTATTTAAATTATTATATTTATTTATAAAAATAACTCAATATAACGATAATAATAAACTATGTATTTTTAATGCAATTTTTGAAATGAAAACATTCTTAGGCGCGACTGATACTTTTTAAAGAAATGATTAGAATTGAATTTGATTCAAACATTTGTATTCAGTAAACATGTAATAAATGTTTTTAGATAGCCACATTATTTTATTATTAACTACAATAAATATTAGTCTATTAAATATATTATGCAAATAAAGATGTAAAAATTAATATTTTTGGCGATTTTTGTTGAAAATTTTGCAAAAGTATTAGCTCTATTTTGTTATCACTTCTGTCCGGACTACCCAGAGGGCCTGAAGCAAATTTGTATTTTCTTATTATTTATTATCATTTATATATACACACACATATAAATAAATAAATAAATATATATATATATATATATATATATATATATATATTATTCATTTCATTTAGTTTAAAGATATTTGCAAATCATTTTAAGGAAGTTGCTAATCAAAATCGGGTAGGGGTAAATTTCATAAAATAAGGACTCCAAGGAACATGTTTGGTTTTTCAGTTGAAAAAATAAATTAATTTTTTATTTGCTATAAGTATGAGAATATAATTTATAATATAATATATAATTAGATGAAAATTGAAATGTTTTGTCACAATTCTATAGTAGATAGGGTAAGCAACTCTAAGTGAGAGGCTATAACTACTTCTTACAATATTTACAAATGGTCTCCTACATACTGCCACTTATTCATTGGATCGGGAAAGAGCCCTCCCCCTGTTTCCAATACCAGGAAAGCATTATGTTTCTTCCCTATCCTTCTAATCGACTGATCTTTCATCATTGTTCTTTCTACATAATAATGTAACACGTCTTAGGGTGGAGCTACTTCGTTAGAGGTGCTGTACTGATGCCACCACTTTCTGCTATTACTTGTACCAGAGGGTATTATGACCATTCCGTGTTTGGGCTTTATCTTTGCTACATATTTTTGTAATGGATAGACACCTTCCAGTTTTACATCAGTGAGTAAGTCTCAGGTACTGCACACAGTTCCATGACTCTTCCATATATGTTTTATTAACCTACCTATTACATAATGCTTTCTTAACCTTCAAAGGTTGAACAATTAATTCATGATGAATCTCTGCTACATATCAGCTACACAATCTTTATGTACCACAGCTCATTTATAGCGTTCTGATAATTCTGATTGCGTTAGCAAAATGTAATTGATTATAGGCCTTACTTGTTTTTTAATTATTATTATTCTATTATGTTATTAATCGCTTTTGAGTTGATTCCTGTTTCTGTTTTTAAATGTGGTATATTCAGGAGTGACAATAGACTATTGGAAACAGAATTTGAAGAATATTTCATGCATATTCGAGACTGTAATAGAATTCATATTTGTAAGACTGATAAAGTAGTTAACCTTGTTCTGAGTAATCCTGTAGTATTATCATTTTAATAATAGAAGATAGAGTCCTTATCTTCCGCCTCCAAAATTTGATAAGTAAAATTTAAATTACTTTTTTTATAATTGTAGGCTATAGTTAATTTTATTGACAAATTAGGAAACCAAAGCAAAGAAAATGCTTTAGCTACAATCTCAAGTGGGCCCCCTATCTAGTATTTCTTATAATATCATATTTAGTGAATCGGTCATCAACTGCAAAAAATATAGCTTGTACAATTAGTTGTTAAATGTATTTATTTCAGTTAAATTTAAACAGCATTTATTTAATTTGTTTGCCTAGTAGATTGTTGAAGGTTGTTATGTGAGAGAGTTAGTGAATGTTGTTTTTATTTATCCTAACACTCACTCACTACACACAACACACACCTGTTATGCTTTTATATTACATTCTAGATAAATAAGTCAGATGGTATTTTTCTATTAGTCAATATATACATAGGCTACAATCACTGCACAGGTATGTTGTCTAATAACAGCCCTTCAGTTGCATCCATTTTGCATTCTTTAATTAGGTTGACTCAGTAACTGCCGGTGATTGGGTGCACCTTTACATTTTTCTATAAATTAACTTTTTATGGGATCAGATTTTTTAAATAAAACACTATTCCTAAACTTCAAATATTTGAAGTTAAAGTTATTTGAAATAGGAAAATGTAAGATCTTATTGAATTAGATAAATACCAGATATTGATTGATAAATAAATACTAGATATTTTAGACCCTCTCTCTCTCTTTCTCTCTCTCTCTCTCTCTCTCTCTCTCTCTATATATATATATATATATATATATATATATATATATATATATATATATTTTACGTTATCCATTATTTTTCCGTTGCACTGACTTTATGAAGTTAATATGTTACTATTGTAAGTAATTTTATCCACCATTAAGTGCAATGATTTTACCTTGTGTGATGAGGCACCTTTCGGTCACTTGACCATTGTCGAATCACTGATATTTTTCTGGTGTAGATGTTCGGTCCGTGATGTTGGTATTTGTTGACACTAAACGCATTTTCTCTTGATCTGCGTGTATGATGTTTTTATATAGTATGTCTTCTGTATATGTGGTCTGTAGGTTCATTAAATTGTTGTGTGTGTTTTTATAAATGTGGTATTTTTCTAGTGAGTTTTTACTCACTATTTAATAGAAACATACACAACAATTTAATGAAGCTACAAACAACATATACAGAAGACATACTATTCAAAAACATTATACACGAAACTCAAGAGGAAACGTGTATGACGTCAACAAGTACCAACACCACGGACCGAACATCCACACCAGAAAAATTGAGAAAAAGTAATCAGTGATTAACACAAGTTAATATATTACTATTGTAAGTAATTTTAATATATATAATATATAATATAAAATTTACTCATTAATTTGAATAAAAAAATAAACTAATTTTAGATATTACAATTACTAGAAATAATGAAAAATTTGAATATAATATATATAGAAAACCAACGCAGACAAATCAAATAATACCTTATTATTCAAATCATCCATATAACCAAAAAATGGCAGCTCTGTATAATTTATTATATAGAATGCACAAAATACCAATGATAACGAAATAAACAAATTTACAAGATTATTTAAAGAAACAAAATTTACAAATTACATACAAAACTGATAATAAAATTAAAAATTTTATAAACAATAACAATAATCAAAATAATATGCACGAAAGAAATGGAGTATATAATATAAAATGTCAAGCTTGTAATAAATTATATGTAGGACAAACAAAAAAGAAATTAAAAGAAAGATACAAAGAACATTTAAACGCTTATATCATACCAAACATATACAAATCAATACAATCATATATATATATATGAATATTACAAAATTTGGGAGAAAATATAAATAAATTTTTGTAAAATATACAATTGAATAAATCAATATGTTCATATATGTAATATATGTTTATACGTGAGATTAATCTGAAATAATGAAGTCGAATAGAGAATAATAATAATAACCTAGAATAATTGTGTAAAAAAATTAATCATTCATTTATGAAATAAATAAATAGAAAAATGTCAAAATATATTTTCTGGATTTATTAATTACCAGAAAAAAACAAACATTTATAATTCCAGAGTAAGAAAACAAAGAATTAGGAAAAGACATGCTCAGGTAATAATAAATTACAGAAAAGAGATACTGATAATGAAATAAATTACAAGTCAAATTATATGTTATGAATCAACCAATAATATACCATCCTATGAATAAAAAAAGTTAATGGTTTTTGGCTCATTGCTAAGTACTTACGATTTCATATGTATTACTGCCAGAGAAATATATATTTATAAAAGAAAGAAATATTGCATTCAAAATAACAAGAAAACAAATATAATTAGGACATTAATATTCCATCAATGAACAAAGGAAAGAAGTAGTTAAGACATTTGTGCTCCATAAAAATACATGGTCCATCTTTCTTTCTTTTTCACCCTTCTATACTTTTTTGTCCCTACCTATCCAACAGCGATAATTGATATGTCTGTGAACTGTTCAGATTTAGGGATTTCTATGTATACAAGGTGAAAAACCGATGTTTATGTTGTATCCTGCACACCTGAAAACATCCAGTTGAAAATACATGTCATACATCGACTCATCTTACATCCTGATGATGACCAGCTTAACGAAACAACCAAATAGACCGAGTCAAAATAACACCCCACTTTACTCAACCGGTTTAATTACAGGCCCCTGTACTGTCGAGCATGATTTACTGGTGGCATATATTCCCAGACTTATTTTAAAAAAAACATCTCATTTAATATGCTTGCTCAAATTTTTAATGAATTTTTAATAACAGTATCCTTATCTAATAAGATTGTAACCTTTTACATTTATATTATGTTTTAAGTTGGTAAAACTTCAACAAGTCTTATAATTTGGCTTTGTAGGACTTTGGATTACTGAGTTGATTGAAACTTTTAATTAATTTAAATTGCATTTTATTAAGTGAAAAAAATATTTATTTTAAAATTTGTTAACATTACATTTACAAAAGTATAACAGCTATCTATTTTCTATTACAATCTGAGGTTATGTTTATATTCTTTTGAAGGTCAGTTTCATATATTTTAAATAAATTATTCAGTTTGGTTTATTACATGCCAGCAGTATTAATAGAAATAAATAATGGTAGTTTTGGTTGTTGTGTTTTGTATCATGATAATCAATAAAAATTTATAAAAGATTAATTTATATTAAGTTATTTTGATTTTTAAACAACACTTATTTTGAAAATTAATATAGGCATAGATTAAATATTTTAAATTCAAGAAAAAACTTGGTCTTAGACTAACTTAGTACGTACGTTTGTATGTAATTACTACCAATATTAGATTAATTAAATTTGTGAATTGGATTAATTTTATATTTTGTCAGATTTTGCATTAAATTAAAGAGAATATAGCGCAAAGATTCCAAAGTTGTTGCTATGGAATTATCTTAACATAATGTAAACACTTGTTTCAAAGCTAGAAATTTTTTAAAAGTTTAGGCATTGTTATACATTTGTAGGTAATGTTACATTTTGTATTTTGAGTTAGCTGAAGTCTATGAAATTTGATACTGACCTCCATAATATAAAAAGCTTATTATTTTACACCAAATGTTTTCTTCTACTTACTTTCATTCAAATTTGTAAAATAAATACACACACATATAATATTTTCCATCTAGAAATATTAACTATAAATTCTAGGTATTAAAACATGATAATTGCTCTATTTACGTACATGCAGAAAGTTTTTAGCATTTGATCAAATTAAATGAATTGATTATTTTTATTTGAAATATATAAACAATTATGATAATACTCATAGATAACGATATAAAAAAGGACCGAATTTTCACATCTGCAAGGTTGCCATAACACCTGGTGTGAGATAAAGAGAAGGTACCAGGTTAACCTACACCTAAGGTAAGAGTTGCACAATTATGTGGAATAATCTATTATAATATGTCTATTTGGAAGAGGATTAAAGTAATAGATAGGATAATTCTCTGGTCTGGGATAAAGTGAATAATCAAAATCAACTCCTTGAGGTTGGATTGCTGATGTGTCAGTAATTTACCCTGTAATAAGCAATTTTACTTAATAATTATAAAATTATAGTAACATGTCTGTTACATCTCTGTGTGGAAAAAGATTAAGAAAAATAGGTGTATAAATAAGGATTTGGTGATTCATGTCAACTCTAACAGGTGTAAAAGATATAGCTTCTACGAATAGATTTGCTGACCTGAAATATACCTGCTCTCTAACTACTTCATATTGGGGTGTCTGTTTGCTACATGCATTCTAACAATAAATCTAAGTGAAAATGTAGAACGTGTTTTTAATTGTGTTATTATTCAAATAGACAAGATTTTATAATGTTGACGGTAAGTATTCCTCAACTGTTATAGCCTACTGCATGAGACAGAAATTAAAGCACTGTATACAAGATTTGTAGGAAAATTTAGGGTTTAAGGAGATTTAAGGAGATTTACAATTTTAAGCTTAAACTAATACAGGAACAAAACAGCAATCTTATTACATTGGAAGAAGAGTCAAGAAACCAATGAAAGGAAGATCTAATGGAGTTTGTAATAAAAATTAAAGGAAACTGGAAAAACTCATTCAATTCTGAGAAAAATCTATTATTGTAACATTTCAATGTTATTAAATTTTGTATTAATTAACAAAAATAACAATATTTTGCTAATGCAATATTTTGTGTAATATACAAATATTTTACCACTATAGTTATGTCTAATTTGTTTTCAGAACTCCTTTGGTCGGCCTGATGACATTGTAGCAGCTGAAACTTTGGCGAATCATGTGAGATGCAATAACAGCTTCGTACATGCAGTTTTCCAAGCCCAGTTCCGTTCTTCTTTAACATGTCCTAGATGTAAACGTCAGTCGAATACTTTTGATCCATTTTTATGTGTCTCAGTTCCTGTTCCACAAGATCAGTTCAAACCTATATTTGTCACTGTTCTCTATACAAATCAGCAACCTCGGCAGGTATGGCAATCATTTTGGGTTTATATATATATATATGTATGTACATATGTATGAATATATATATATATATATATATATTAATTATAACACTTTCACTATATGTACTTAACAGGAATCTTGGTATTTATGCGAGTTAACTTTTAAAATTGGCATCAACTCATTGAGTTGATGCTCGACAATGAAGACACCATCAATCCTTGAAAGTTATTTTGCATAATTACCAAGTAAGATTCTTGTTTAAGTACATATATATATATATATATATATATATATATATATGAAGTTAATATATTACTATGTGAGTAATTTTATCCACCATTAAGTGCAATAATTTTACCTTGAGTGGTGAGGCACCTTTCGGTCGTTGACCTTTGTCGAATCACTGATTTTTCTCTGCTGTGGATGCTCGGTCCGTGAAGCCGGTGTTTGTTGACGTTACGCGCACTTTTTCTTGATCTGTGTGTATGATATTTCTGTATAGTATGTCTTCTGTATATGTTGTTTGTAGATTCATTAAGTTGTTGTGTATGTTTTTATAAATGTGGTATTTTTCTAGTGAGTTTAGTTCTATTGGGTTGTTATTTATTTCCAGTATGGTTAGGTTATTTTCGTAATTTGTTATTTCGTGTTTATGGGATATTAGGTGTGCTGCAACATTTGATACTTTAGAATTTTTGTTTTTGAATGCTCTATAATGTTCTTCAAATCTTATTTTAAATGTTCTGGTTGTTTTTCCTATGTAAAAAGCGTTACAGTTGTTGCATGTGATTTTGTAAATTCCTGATAGGTTATGTTTTTCTGAATTTGTTATGTGGTTTGTGTTATTAAGATATTTTATTATTTTGTTGTTTGGTTTGTAAGTTGGAGTGTAGTATTCTTTGTTGTATATATTTGTTATTTTTTCTATTTTGTTATTGGTGTATTTATATTTTAGGTAGATTTTTTTATTTTTATTATTTTCGTGTTCCGGTTGTAATGTTGTGTTGAGGTTAGGTTTTTTTGTGAATTTATTGTATATATTTTTTATAATGTGTTTGTTGTATCTATTTTCTATTGCTATTTTTGTAATGTTATCTAATTCTTCATTTAATTTTTGTTTGTTATCCTGTGTGTATTTTATTGCTTTATTTATCATGTTACTGTAAGTGTTAATTTTGTGTGTCCAGGGGTGGTTAGATTTGTAGTGTATTGTGGTGTTGTTGGAAGTAGGTTTCCTGTATACTGTAGTTTCTATTTTATTATCATTTATATTTAAAGTAATGTCGAGGAAGTTGATTGTTCTATTTGTTTCTGTTTCAATGGTGAATTGTATGTTTTCGTTGTATGTATTTAGTTTGTTTAATATTATGACGTGTTCGTTGTGAATGGTAGGTTGGTATATTACAAGTATATTGTCTACATATCTTGTCCATAGTGAGATATTGTGTGTGTTTATTATAGGTTTAATTATTATTTGTTCAAAGTGTTGTAAATATATTTCTGACATGACAGATGATATGGGTGAACCCATGGGGAGTCCTGTTGTTTGTTTATAATATTTATTGTTAAATTGGAAGTAATTTTGGTTACATATGTGTTTGGTTAGCGTAATGATACTATCTATTATGTTTCTTTTTTCGTTATTGTGTATCAGTTTGTTTTTTATTATTTCTATGGTTTCTTCTATTGGGATACTAGGGTACATGTTAGTTATGTCATAACTTATTAGTTTTGTGTTGCTGTTTGTTTTTATCGTTTTTATTTTATTAATTAATTCGTATCCATTTTTTATATTGTATGTGTTGTTGATATGTATTTTAGATCTTAGGATTTTGTCTAGAATTTTTGCGATTATGTAAGATGGTGCTGTTGTGAAATTTATTAGTGGTCTAAATGGTGTGTTGGGTTTGTGGATTTTAGGTATCCCTGATAATACTGGTGCGCATGGTTTGAATGGGTATAATCTTGTGTGGTATTTTAATTTATTGTTATAGTTTAGGGTGTTACGGTGAGTGACTATTAAGTTTTTTATTGTAATAAGGTATTTGTTAGTTGGGTCTGGGATTTGTTCGTATTTATTTTCTTTTATGTAGTTAGTCATTGAATCGATATATTTGGTATTTTCTATTATTACTGGAGTATTTGTTTTATCTGATTTTAATATTAAGTAGTCGTTGTTTTCTAGTTTTTCTCTGAGTTTTATAATTGCTTTTTTATTAATATATTGTTCCGTTTTTTTGTTTTTTTCCGTTTTTATTAGGTTAATTTTATTATTAATATTATTTCTTATGTGTTCAGTATATTGGTGGGTAATTTTACATAATCGCAAAAATTCTAGACAAAATCCTAAGATCTAAAATACATATCAACAACACATACAATATAAAAAATGGATACGAATTAATTAATAAAATAAAAACGATAAAAACAAACAGCAACACAAAAATAATAAGTTATGACATAACTAACATGTACCCTAGTATCCCAATAGAAGAAACCATAGAAATAATAAAAAACAAACTGATACACAATAACGAAAAAAGAAACATAATAGATAGTATCATTACGCTAACCAAACACATATGTAACCAAAATTACTTCCAATTTAACAATAAATATTATAAACAAACAACAGGACTCCCCATGGGTTCACCCATATCATCTGTCATGTCAGAAATATATTTATAACACTTTGAACAAATAATAATTAAACCTATAATAAACACACACAATATCTCACTATGGACAAGATATGTAGACGATATACTTGTAATATACCAACCTACCATTCACAACGAACACGTCATAATATTAAACAAACTAAATACATACAACGAAAACATACAATTCACCATTGAAACAGAAACAAATAGAACAATCAACTTCCTCGACATTACTTTAAATATAAATGATAATAAAATAGAAACTACAGTATACAGGAAACCTACTTCCAACAACACCACAATATACTACAAATCTAACCACCCCTGGACACACAAAATTAACACTTACAGTAACATGATAAATAAAGCAATAAAATACACACAGGATAACAAACAAAAATTAAATGAAGAATTAGATAACATTACAAAAATAGCAATAGAAAATGGATACAACAAACACATTATAAAAAATATATACAATAAATTCACAAAAAAACCTAACCTCAACACAACATTACAACCGGAACACGAAAATAATAAAAATAAAAAAATCTACCTAAAATATAAATACACCAATAACAAAATAGAAAAAATAACAAATATATACAACAAAGAATACTACACTCCAACTTACAAACCAAACAACAAAATAATAAAATATCTTAATAACACAAACTACATAACAAATTCAGAAAAACATAACCTATCAGGAATTTACAAAATCACATGCAACAACTGTAACGCTTTTTACATAGGAAAAACAACCAGAACATTTAAAATAAGATTTGAAGAACATTATAGAGCATTCAAAAACAAAAATTCTAAAGTATCAAATGTTGCAGCACACCTAATATCCCATAAACACGAAATAACAAATTACGAAAATAACCTAACCATACTGGAAATAAATAACAACCCAATAGAACTAAACTCACTAGAAAAATACCACATTTATAAAAACATACACAACAACTTAATGAATCTACAAACAACATATACAGAAGACATACTATACAGAAATATTATACACACAGATCAAGAAAAAGTGCGCGTAACGTCAACAAACACCGGCTTCACGGACCGAGCATCCACAGCAGAGAAAAATCAGTGATTCGACAATGGTCAACGACCGAAAGGTGCCTCATCACTCAAGGTAAAATTATTGCACTTAATGGTGGATAAAATTACTCACATAGTAATATATTAACTTCATAAAGTCAGTGCAACGGAAAAACAATGGATAATGTTAAATATCAAGAATATATATATATATATATATATATATATATATATATATATATATATATATATATATATATATAATATACAATATAAAGAAAGCGTCTGTTCAAATTAGCTGGTAAGAACTAAGCATTGTAAACCTACTTGTTAAGCAGTCTAGCGTAAGATATATTTTTAATTCAAAGCCTAACGTTGATGTTTTAAAAAAATATATTGTTAGTTTTAAATGATAAAAGGTGTTTGAATTTAAAAAAAAAAACATCTAAACTGGGAACTCAAACAATGAACTAACAGACAAGTAGATAGCGAGGGCTAAGCCTAATAAGGCCTTAGTTATTAAAGTAGAGATTTTTTTTGGCGAAAGCAGTAGTTTCCAAAATCAGGCACTTGTAAAGAGAGACAAACACTTATTGACCAAGACAATCAAATGCAAGACAGGCAGGGACTGGCAGAAAAAAGGAAAGGAAGGTGATTGGTATACAAGATAGGAGAAAGGAAAGTGATGGAAGAGAAGAGCAATCAAGGGGTTAAGGAAGTAAAAGTAGTTAAGTTTTGGGAGCGGGAGGAAGAGGGCATTTGGGGAGCCAGCAAGGGCAAAAGTCCGAGCAGGTAGAGAGAGAGGAGCTAACCGTTAAAGTCGGAGATAAAGAAGTCCAACTCTTGGAGGCGAAGATGAGAGGATAATAAAATGCATCCTTGAACACAAAACGGTTTATGACACAAACACACGGAAACTCTGTGGATTCAACTTAAGTACTAATTACTTATTTTTTAAAAACTAAATTTCTGTAAATTTAAATTTTGAAGCCAACAAGAGAATATGAGCATAATAAATAAATTTCTAAGTTACAAGCCATAACACTGTATCCTAATGTCCTGAGATAAATTCAAATTTAATGTAAATTTTAATATACAGCAAACTCCCGATTATCCGTGGGCGGATTAACCAGTTTGCGGTTTATCCGGGGTCTGCCATAGTTTTACAAATATCCAATTTTTAGTCCAATCAGATTCATGTGTTTAAATTTCCAAACAGTGAATTACGACGTAAATACATATAAGGCTTAGTAGAAGTTAAGATGAAGGGAATAGATATGTAAATATGTACGTACTAATTTTTACATTGAAAGGGAAGCATCCCGACGCGGGCCAGAGAAATAAAAGGGGCGAGCAGACTACTGTATATAAGAGACAATGACAAAATGCTTGGACGCCCGAAAACCTAATGTGTATCATAAGATTGTAAACAAATGTCAGCTAATCTCGGCTATAAATAGTCTAGGACGTGACATATGCATTATCCATGTCTGTCATATACATTATCGATCTTTGTGGCACACGTGGCACAAGTAGACACCGTTGCGACAAAATGGTTCTCAAGAAACTTAGATCACACATTAAAGCTAAATCAATGCTCACAAAAAAACAGACGAAAGTGACAGATTTTTTTGTTAAAAAGTGAAAGTATTATGTGTAAAGGAGATTACATATGTACATACATACTTACTTTTGACATATACTTATGTACGTATTGTAAATAGTTGGACATATCAATGTACATGTTATAATCCATCAAATACATCGACATTTTAAATTATTTTCTGTATTTATTTTGTCCTCTGAAGATTATTTGTGAATTGCATTAACCGGGGTCATTATTTGTGTAACTTATGGTATAATAATTGATTATCGATTGTTTTGCGTATTCTTTGTTCATAGCGGATTATCCGGGGAATTCATTATCCATCGTTGCCGGGCCACCCTATTCCACGGATAATCGCGAGTTTACTGTACTATTAGATTTAAGACTAACAACTGGTAATC
Source organism: Prosapia bicincta (assembly GCA_036971475.1). NCBI lineage: Eukaryota > Metazoa > Arthropoda > Insecta > Hemiptera > Cercopidae > Prosapia > Prosapia bicincta. The sequence continues at coordinate 98,236,705 of JBAIZL010000003.1, read as the reverse complement.
TGTACAGAGTTCCTTCCTGTGTGTCTTACGGCTGAAACTCTCTGGCCATTTATAATATATATATATATATATATCCTAAGAGGATATGTCCATTCCTTATATATTCTAAGATGGATATATATTGTAACATGCTAAATAATTTCTGGCAATAATTCAGCATGTTGCATAAATATTTGTTTTATTTTAGCTAATGTAAAACAGGCCTAATTAAAAAAAAATTGTTTCTATAAGGGTTCTTTTTCAGAGTGGGAAGGATATTGTGCCTTTTAATGTGTATGGGTGAGTGGTTCTGTTAACATAGAGTGAGAAACCTTGTGGTTCTGGTCACTTTGTCTTTCTCCAGCTATGGTGGATGAAAGATCCTCATTGGGCTTTGATCATTAATATTTTATTTGTGTTATAGGCTTGATTAAAAGTTTTAGTAAACTACATTTTAAAATTTAGTAACATAGTGAAAATGTTTTGGTAAATTTTAATAAGTAACTTTTTTGTCTTTTATATCTTACAAAATTTAATGGTTTATGGTTTTAAAATAAATAAAGCACACATTTACAAAATAAGCGGTGGAGGGAGTGTTGAATATATATATATATATATATATATATATATTTAAGATCAAATAATATACACAAATACAGGAATATTCAATTTATTGAATAATAAACTCAAATCTCAGGAGATTGTAACTCCTGAGGATGTTGGTAATGTAAACCAACGAAAAGCTTTGAGTTTATTATTCAATAAATTGAATATTCCTGTATTTGTGTATATTATTTGATCTTAAAAATATTCTAACAGGAAAACACATTTGATATTCTATATATATATATCAAGTACAACAAGGATGTCTGGTTTTCAACCAAATAAATAATACATTAAAGGCTATTTTAAAATTATAATTAAAATTTGAATTATCTAAAAAATATCTGTTGCTGTATGTGTTATAAAGTTTTTAAAATGAAGGCAAAATTTACAGGTAAAACTTGGATTGTCTGTTCCTTTGCATGCGGATGTAAAGGACTTGCGAGAATTACTTGCTTCAGACACTGGAGTCCCTGAAGCTCACATGCTCATCACAGAGATAGACGACCTTGGTTTCCATCGTACATTTTCAGGTTAGAGCCTGTTGCAGATATTTAAATATCTAAAATATTAGTGACTGGTGAATGAAATTTATAAAACATAAGTTGAATATATAATAAATTGTCCGTATTTTAACGTTTAAAATATTCTAGTAAATTCTTAAATTATATAACATTTTTATTTGTTTGCTGTCTTACCATACCAGTGGTATTAAATTACTTTAATGCCACTGCCAAAAAAGTATTTTTTCAGTAGACTACGGTTAACATGAATGAACAGAGAAAGCAGAGTTTCTCTGGATCAGTTCGTTTCTTTTGAAACAAATTATGTATTAGAAGAACAGTAACATACTGAAATAATTAACAGAACAAGGGGGAAGTGAGCTCATTAGATAACTGCTGAACAGAAAGACTGTCATATCGATGCCTGCAAAGAACTTTTGGATCATTTTCATGTTGAAGGTGAAGTTTTTCTGGAAAATCCTTATTCACGCATGGTGAAAAATTATCTCAGGTCCTATAATCAGGTGTAAACGATGGGGACTTTTGGCTTCTGGAGTAATGCAATTGTAACATGTAAGAGAGTTAAAACTATTTAGAAAATTAAATTTGAATGTCTGTTACATCCTGCCTATTCACCAGACCTCAATCTAGTGACTCCGATCTGTTCAGTGGACTTGAAGAAGTGAAGGAGGTAGGCATTTCAGAAGGGATGAAGTGGTTAAAGCTCTGGTACATTACTGGCTATACACAAACCAGAAGAAATAGTTGTGCATGGTATCTAGGCACATCAAGAAGACCAAGGACACGCTCATTCAATGTCAGGGAAACTGCATCGAAAAATGACATTTAGGCTTTGTTCATTGTTAAAAAAAAAAAGTATTTGACTCTTAAGGTTTTAAGTTCCCTTGTACATATGCTTATATTGCCACATCAATACAGTATAATTAAAAATGGTAACAGAATATCATGTACTGTAATTATGTTCAATCAATTGTGCATTAAGATAAGTACAGTAAGCATATCAAATTTTTTGTATAAAATAGTTATCATTAGTCCTTTAAACTTATGACTTTTGAAACATGTTGTGTATGAAACATGGACAGTCATAACTTAGATCAAAATCTTCAGCATAAAATTAAATCATTCTTTTTAATATTTTAAGTGCATTAACTGTTTTTTTTTTGAAAGTAGCAAGTTCATTTTCATCATCATCCCTCTGTCATCCTTCTTACCTTCTTCTATGGGAGGTTCCATAATATCAGAGCATATAAATATATTCTTCGATGATATTTTCTTCAGTATTAAGGTCTTCATTGATGCTCATCCATTCATCATATAATTTTTCAGTTACGTCAGACAATTTTTTGATTGCTATCTCTGAGGAACAATTTTGTTTAAAACAATTTCTTATCGTTTGTTCCTCAACTTCATTCCAAGCATTGTTAGCCAAGTGCAAAGCCTCCAAAAAGCTAAATCTTTAACATCTCATTCACCCATATGGAATCACTTCCAGATTAAATGGCTTCATCTATGTCATGAATCCCTGGTCACAAGGCCAAATTATTGAGGTTGGAGGGGAAAGAATTAATATTCTAATATGATTAAAATTGTTTGTAGTGTTGTGTTCTGGACAGTTGTTGATCAAATGTCCTGTTTAAGAGTTTTGCCACAAGCAAGTAACCAGTCGTTAAAGATCTGACTAGTTATCTATTAGTTTGTGTTTGATTAGTAAACAACTAGTAATTTATTAATGCCTTTAAAGCATTTTTGGAGTTTGGTTTTTTTTTAATGTTTTCCAATGTTTTGTAATGATGAATCTAACCTTTCATTTCATGAAAATTGTCTTTACCCATTTTTTTACCCAAGTCTCCCACTTTTTGGCGAAAAATAGGTGAGTTTCTTTTTCTCTTTCACAATCTATTTCCTTTAAAGCAAGCTCAAAAACATCTTTTCTTGGTCTTTTTCTTTTACAATTTTTATTTTCACCCTGCAAGGACACATTTTAAATTTTCTTTCTTTCTTTTGTCATTTGATTTAACTAGGTTGCAAAACTCCCTTACAGCCGTAAATTTAGATGAGCTGTTGGGTAGTACTTCATAACCTTTCAAAATGTTGACTTATTTGATAAACTTAGATCAGATTCCTTGGCACTCAATACAATGTTTTCACAAAAAATTGAATTTTTAAAAATTTAGATATAATTTATAACTTTACAGAGATAAGAAATGGACTGATAACTACACAAAAACCTCTTAACCACAAACTTTCTTTATTTTACCCTTATGTACATTTCAGTTACCAAGTAACCATCCTCCGAGGGATAACATACAAAGACTCTTGTCTTTGTAACTAACTCTTTAACTATACAGTCTTTGTATGTTATCCCTCTGAGGATGGTTACTTGGTAACTGAAATGTACATAAGGGTAAAATAAAGAAAGTTTGTGGTGAAGAGGTTTTTGTGTATTTATTATTAAATTCAACAACAGAATATTCTTAATAAATAGTAAGAAATGGACTGATCAGCAAGACTGACTAACAGAGGAGAGTTCAGTATTTCAAAACATAGGGAGGGGAAGAATTTCAATGAATTTCAGAAAATGTAGACTGTTTTATAAGTATTTATAGGATTCCTTGTCGAGTGTCCTGCGTTTTTCCCAGAAAATGATTTTGACTCATACCTAGCCATATTGATCATAATACATGATAAATAAAAAGAAACAGGATCAAAATAAGCGGTGACCACTGTATTGTGACATCATCCAACATTTCAAATGATATAAATTTAAAGAGTAGTAATAGGGAACTTTTTTTAACATGTAAACCTTAAACATTAGCAAACATTGTTAAAAAAAGCTGCTTTTCTACTTTCATATTTGTTGATTCACAAAAACTATAAGTTGAAGCTAGTGAAGTGAGCAGAGTAGTTTTGTAGTAACTAGTACAGACCATTGTTCTAATTATTCTGATATTCAAATATATAACACCACCAGTGCCATTCATTCATGGTTGGGAGCCTCAAAGAAACCTCATTATATATAAGCAACTTTAAAAGTTTTTCTTATAAATATCTTAAATGAATTCAGTATAATTTTGAAGTGCAATATAAAACAAAACCTTACTACCATTTCCCTTTATTGTGATTACCTTACATTATAGTTTGACATTTTAAAAATAAACTAGAGTTATGTAAATGTAAAAAAACTTGTAAATATTTGTATTAGTTTTGTTCGTTTGTTTGTAAAGAGATTACATATTTTTCAGTGGTATTTTCAACAGTATCTAACTACAACATACAGAACTTCCTCTCAGAAAATAAAGAAAAAAAAGAGATAAGATGTACATAATCAAAATAATAGTAATGATTGTACACCTGTCTATGAATCCAGTAAATAGTAGATCTACTTTTGATAGGCAGCAGAGTATCTCTCTTTGTGCTAGAAAAAGCATCTATTTCAAATAAGTTGTGGTCCACCAATACAAGCACTAATTTCTTCGTAATCCCTCTACCAGGGGTTCATTACGGGACAACACCGGATGTGGCGATTTCAGGGACAACTCTGCACTCACAAGCGATAAACCTTCTTTTATTTCCCAGGTTAAGGAGTTTTTTTTTACTTTTCTTAATCCTATTCAAGATTCTTTTCGTATTTGTTCGTAAGAAGCATCTTGACCAATCAGTATAAAAACAAATGAAGATAAAAAACTGATGTTGACATATAAAAAGAATTTATCAAACTTTCTATTTAATCTCAAGATTTTAGGTTCATGAGACTCACGAAACACAACTGTTATTTCCTTGGAACAATAACCGTTGATGGAGTTTATGAATGTTGATGTTTTAAAATTCCTCTGTTTATTGAGATTTGAAAAACATATTTTTATATAAAAAGATATTTACTTATTACTTGATTCTTTAAATTAAAATGTTAGAAATTCGCAACACTGTGAACATTTCTGTTGCTGTTTACGATAGTAAAATTCCATTCCAGTTTATATTGGTGAACCACTGGTTACTTTTTGTATCCCAGAATACATTTTACATTTTTATATCCTTTTATCGGTTAATGAATCAATTTATTTACTATTAGGTGTCATTACTTTAAAAAATATTTTAAATATGGTTTTGAGTATTCATTCATACTCTCAAAAATATTCCATTTGTGATATATTATGTGGTAGAAGGACCTTTCATTTTTGAACCCTTTCAGCCCGTTTTTCTAAGTCAAATTACATAAATTGCTAGCCCGTTTGTGACAAATTTTCAATCATCTGGAAAATATTTATCTATATATTCTTTATATTTTTGTTATCCATTGTTTTTCCGTTGCACTGACTTTATGAAGTTGATATATTACTATTGTAAATACTTTTATCCACCACTAAGTGCAATAATTTTACCTTGTTGTGATGAGGCACCTTTCGGTCATATATTTCTCCGATCATATATTTCGGTCATCACTCTTTGACCGAAAGGTGCCTCATCACAACAAGGTAAAGTTATTGCACTTAGTGGTGGATAAAAGTATTTACAATAGTAATATATCAACTTCATATATATAAGTTACGTGTTATATTAAGATGGAAAGGTTTTAAAAATGATTTTTATTTTTATAAACCTTTATTGAGTTTAATAAACAATTACTTTAGAAAACTGTTACATAAATTACTTAATAAAACAATTCAATTGATATGCACTCAGTTGGAGTGGAAGACGTCTGTTCGATACAGAGGCGAGTTACACACTGCTGGGGCTCTGTTCTCACCACCTATATAATACAAAAGCTGCGTAAGCAGGAAATTTTCTAGCACGCATTTTATTATGAAAGGTTCACATAACTTTTATATATATATATATATATAAGCCCATATATGAAGCCCATATTGTATTATTATTATTATTGTAAATTAAATTATTATTTTGTTTATTAAAAATATTATAATTAAGTTTGTCAACAGTTTTCTTTTTATAACCGTTTTCTAATGCAATTTGATAAATTATGTTTTTTTCTCTTATTTTATTTTCTTCATTCATGGGTATTTTATGCATTCTATATAATAAGTTATATAAAGCAGCCATTTTTTGATTATATGGATGATTAGAATTATTTGGTATAATTTGGTTTGTCAAAGTTGGTTTACGGTATATCATATATTCAAATTTTTCATTTTTTCTTATTATTGTTAAATCTAGAAAATTTATTTTGTTATTTGTTTCAATTTCATAAGTAAATTTGATTTTATTATTAATTTTATTTATTTTATCCAAAATATTTGTTAAATTTATATTGTTATTGTTTGATATATACATTCCATCATCTACATAGCGAACCCAATAACCATTTTTATCATATATTTTTATAATTTCATTTATTTTATTATCTAATTGTTGTAAAAATATTTCAGATAATATATTTGATAATGGCGTGCCCATAGCAAGACCATCTTCTTGTTTATAAATTTTGTGATTGTATGAAAAATAATTTTGATTTAATATTATTTTGAGTGTATTTAAAATTTCTAATGTTAATTTTTTATCTTTCTCGTATTCTAATTTAGATTTTATAATTTCAAGAGTTTTTTTTATAGGTGTTTGTATACATATTTTTTATATCTAATGATATTAATCTTGTATTTTCATTAATTTTAATTGCATTTAGTTTTTCAATAAGATTAATAGAATTTATGATAGTATGATTATTATTTAGTTCTATTTTATCTTTAAGAATATTTACCATAACCTTTGATATTTTATAAGATGGAGCATTTATAAAATTTATTATTGGTCTTATTGGTTTATCTATTTTATGTAATTTCACAAGTCCATTCAATATTGGAATTTTTGGATTATCATTTATATAGTTTCTAATTTTATTTTTATTGAATAATTTATATGAAGATTTTATAATATTTTTTATTTTATTTTGAAATTCATTTGTAGGATCTTTATATATTTGACAAAATTGATTATCATTTATGTATTTTTCTGTTTTTGTTATGTGCTCATTTTTATCAATAATGCCAATAGCATTACTTTTATCTGCCTTTACTGTAATAAGATTATTATTTTGTAATTTTTGTTTTAAATTTTTAATTTCTGAATATTGTTTCTTATGTGTTTTATTAACTGTATTTTTTTTAATCAACTTTTTAATTTCATAAGCTGCTTCGATTCTGGTATTTTCTTGTAAGCTTGTATTTAGTTTACTAATAGCTAGTTCTGTATCAAAGTTAAATTTGAATAACCTATGTTGTTTTAAATATTAAACAAGAAAACATATTATATATATATATATATATATATATATATATATATATATATATATATATATATATATATATAGAGAGAGAGAGAGAGAGAGAGAGATTTTTTGGACTAGGAGACTGACAGACTTACCTTGGTAAGAGTCCACTCTGTAGTCTTGAAATAGAAACACATAAAAGCACTTAAACAATGATATATTTCAACCACACAGTGGTCTTTGTCAATCGAAGAGAAAGCACAAAAAGAAATATGAGAGAATGAAATAAAATAATTGTGCTTTTATGTGTTTCTATTTCAAGACTACAGAGTGGACTCTTACCAAGGTAAGTCTGTCAGTCTCCTAGTCCAAAAAAGCTAAATAATCTTTACCAACCAAAACTAACCTAAATATATATATATAAGAAAAAGCATTCGGTAATTATGCAGTTTAGGGAACTAACTTAGACAAACATGGGTATGAAAACATTCCGTGACTTATACTAAAACTATATAGATATTTGTTTAATTTTTATTGCGTCGGAAGGAACATTTTTATCAAATTATAATTGGGATTAATTAGTTATCAAAGCTTCTACATACAGATGCACATATTATTTGCAATATGCATATAGACTAATAATACAATAAATAATGGTATTAAATTATATTTTAGAATTAAGAGGTAGAAAAGTGCATTCAATGACAACAAATAACTATGGCACTTGAATAATAGAGAAGGTTATCTATAGATATTGCTTTTTTCTATAGCACAGTGTTTAAAATCAGTAAAACCATTGATCTTATTATTTGATGAAAGAGCAGGAAAATTGCAAAACCAGCACTAATCAGTAGTTTGAAACATAAAGATTGAGATTGACTAAGCAATAAATTAAAAATATAATGTACTATTTGAAATAATTAATTACAAATTGTCTATTAATGACGCTCATTTTACATCATAAACTAAGAACTCTACAACACTTAAAGGGTAATGTTAAATACTGCTAAAAATACTATCATTTACAATTATGTGGTATGTTTTATTGCAACAAGAATAAATGACTTTGTTCTATGAAGGACAATAATTATGGTATTTATTCTCTCTCTCTCTCTCTCTCTCTCTCTCTCTCTCTCTCTCTATATATATATATATATATATATATATATATATATATATATATATATATATATATATATATTCTTGATATTTAACGTTATCCATTGTTTTTCCGTTGCACTGACTTTATGAAGTTAATATATTACTATTGTAAGTAATTTTATCCACCATTAAGTGCAATAATTTTACCTTGAGTGATGAGGCACCTTTCGGTCACTTGACCATTGTCGAATCACTGATATTTTTCTGAGGTAGATGTTCGGTCCGTGATATTGGTATTTGTTGACGTTACACGCACTTTCTCTTGATCTGTGTGTATGATGTTTTTATATAGTATGTCTTCTGTATATGTTGTTTGTAGATTCATTAAATTGTTGTGTATGTTTTTATAAATGTGGTATTTTTCTACTTTTACAATCTACTTAAACAATCAACTTTCTCGACATCACTTTAAATATAAATGATAATAAAATAGAAACTACAGTATACAGGAAACCTACTTCCAACAACACAACAATACACTACAAATCTAACCACCCCTGGACAGACAAAATTAACACTTACAGTAACATGATAAGTAAAGCAATAAAATACACACAGGATAACAAAAATTAAATGAAGAATTAGATAACATTACAAAAATAGCAATAGAAAATGGATACAACAAACACATTATAAAAAATATATACATTAAATTCACAAAAAAACCTAACCTCAACGCAACACTACAACCGGAACACGAAAATTATGAAAATAAAAAAATCTACCTAAAATATAAATACACCAATAACAAAATAGAAAAAATAACAAAATAGAAAAAATAACAAATATATACAACAAAGAATACTACACTCCAACATACAAACCAAACAACAAAATAATAAAATATCTTAATAACACAAACCACAAAACAAATTCAGAAAAACATAACCTATCAGGAATTTACAAAATCACATGCAACAACTGTAACGCTTTTTACATAGGAAAAACAACCAGAACATTTAAAATAAGATTTGAAGAACATTATAGAGCATTCAAAAACAAAAATTCAAAAGTATCAAATGTTGCAGCACACCTAATATCTCATAAACATGAAATAACAAATTACGAAAATAACCTAACCATACTTGAAATAAATAACAACCCAATAGAACTAAACTCACTAGAAAAATACCACATTTATAAAAACATACACAACAATTTAATGAATCTACAAACAACATATACAGAAGACATACTATATAAAAACATCATACACACAGATCAAGAGAAAGTGCGTGTAACGTCAACAAATACCAATATCACGAACCGAACATCTACCTCAGAAAAATATCAGTGATTCGACAATGGTCAAGTGACCGAAAGGTGCCTCATCACTCAAGGTAAAATTATTGCACTTAATGGTGGATAAAATTACTTACAATAGTAATATATTAACTTCATATATATATATATATATATATATATATATATATATATATGAAGTTAATATATTACTATTGTAAGTAATTTTACTTAAAAATTACTTACAATAGTAATATATTAACTTCATAAAGTCAGTGCAACGGAAAAACAATGGATAACGTTAAATATCAAGAATATATATATATATATATATATATATATATATATATGTACGTATATGTTTATATAATTTTTTTTTATAGACAAACAGCCAGTCAGTTGTATCAAACACACTGACCCTATCTATTGCTTAGAGCTACCGCAGCTGAAAGAAGCCAATTCAGATTCTGGTGAATATCTCTTGCTATGTTGGATCAATGTGTTAACATTTGAAGATCAGTGTGTCAGGTATGTATCTAAAGAAAGCCAACGAAGTTATAAAACCTGAATCTACACAGAAAAACATTAAATAATGAAGTGTTATCTTAATCTTTATTTCGATAAGTTTTAGTAGAGAATCTTACAAGGATTATCACCTTCAAATATTGACAGATTTCATCAGTTATTGCTTATGAGTTATTTTATTTTATCTTTAGAAAAACAAAACTTCTCTTTTGAAAATGCTAGCTATCCATTGTTACTCAATTTAAGAAAATGAATGATATTTAACAATATTTTTAAAAACGCTGGAAGAAATAATTCTAACTAGTTTTGAATAATTTAAGGTTCATTGCACTACAGTTTTTACATTAACATGATTAAATATACATTGGGTTTTATCTGATTATGTAAATTTTTATTTTGCATGAATTGTTGTATTCATACTTCAGGAGTTTTAAATCAATAGAACTCAGTTGACAAATATAAATCGTTTACCTCGAATGTTAATAACACCACATTACTATTCTGAATTATGGATCACTCTATACATTGTAGTCGCCAGGGGAACCAAATCAACATAATATAAACTGTTGGAGTCTAGTTGACTATATCTGTTCTCGATGCTTAAAGTTTTTATTTTATAAATAGTTTAGAATTTTGTAACCTTTATAAATAGTTATTTTCAGTATTGTGTTGAACTTATTATTAATATTTCTTTTTAAATTTTACTGGTAATGAATCTTTTAGCCACATGTTTTTATCCCCTGCATCAAATGAAACAACCAATCTGTCAAGTAGGTTACAACTCAATTTGTCTTGCTTACTTCTTTGTACAGACATCCTGCTCTAGAAGTAGCCGATAGCCCGATGTCCATGATAAATCAATGTCCAATATTTTTTCTTGAGAAGAATATCTTGCCGCTTTTCAACCTCAACTCTCAGGATGTCGCTTGAAATAATGGGATAAGAACTGTTGAACAAGATATATTCAACTGTCTCCTCATCCTTGTTGCAGAAAGCGCAGAGTGGAGGATTTAGTCAAACTGAACCTGAATAGGTAGCTCTCCGTTATTGTGTGATCTGTTCTTGCTTTGGCAATGAATGATACTATATGTCGTGGTAGAACACCAAATTTGTCATCCGTGGTTAGCTCTGGTTGAAATTTACACAGATGGCGATCAGATGAGTCTCTCTCCCATTGTTATTTCCATGTATTCCGGAAAATATTTTTTGCAACTCCTTTACAGTGGGTTAAAAAATGTTTTTTCAGGTTTTCCAACTTCATGCAAGATGGATATTTTGCTATTTTGTCTGCCCTTTCATTTTCTGGTACTCCACAGTGCGAAAGGACCCACTGAAGAGTCACTTCTTTGCCGTCAGATTCCAACTTGGGGATTGTTTCCCTAATTTCAGATATCCGAAATGAGTAAGGCCGTGAAACTTCTTTAGAGTTGCTCATTAGCGACTGAAGGCCAAATTTATAGTTGGTAATTATGCATATTTGCTTGTAAATGGTGGACTGAAGACAGTTTATCAGGGCTGCACTTTAGGCTGGTAGTTCTGTATCCATGCTAGAGGCTGAGTTTGCCGGGATAAAGTAAGTGTCAACGTTAAATTCATTGTAATATCCTGCACCCAATACTCCAGTGTCCTGATCCAGTGACTCATCCGTAAAAATTTTTATTTGATTTTTATAGAGTGTGCGGATCATTTCAAGTGCCTCTGATTGTAGTAGACCTGGATAGTCCCTTTTGCGCTATTCTTTAGGTAAATTCAGTTTTATTCTTAGAAGCGACCAACTACTTGGTGACCTGGCGTGAAACATAGGAATTGGTTCCTGTATAATGCCTGGCATCAAAACTGCCATTGGTTTTATTTTGTGATTAAAAGATTGTTTTATCCTATTGACACCCATGACAAAATTGTGCAATGGGTGGCTTGGTGGTAGAGATATGGTTGACATATATTTTGACCATATTTATTTACTAATGTAGAGGTCGATGGGTTCCACACCTAGCTCAATTTCCATTGCAGCTATTGACGTTGGGTAAAAAATGTGCACCTGGTTTTCTCTGCTGACATAGCAAGTGACTATTTAGAGCACCAATTTGTCGACTTGTTTAGGGCAGTCTGCATCATTTCACACGCTTTTAAATGATCAGATTTAGTTACCCAAATAGTTTTGTCATCGACAAATGTCATACTTGCTACTTATGGAGGAAAAAATCAAGAGAAAGAAAAAGGTATCCTGATTAGTGAACCCTTGATTGAAGAAAAAGCTCTACAATTAAATCAATTAATGAACAGAGACAAGTCTTTTTCTTGTAGCAAAGGCTGGCTAGATCGTTTTAAGAAGCGTCATGGCATACTTCAGTTAGTCATTACTGGGGAACAGCTATCGTCTAATGAGACTGAATTTATAAATACATTACATTCGCTGAGCTGATTAATGTGGGAAACTATTCTCCGCACCAAAAACGTTAACGTGGGTGAGACTGCCCTTAAGTTTAAAGCATTAACAAAAAAAAGCTGGGTGTTAAGGAAGAAAAAATTGGTTTTGAAAATTAGCAAGGAAAGATTAACGGTTTTAGCCTGTAGTAATGCTGCAGGAAATCATAAACTCAAGTATATTGATGAAGGAGGAAAAGCAAGGGCATTGAAGGCTAAATGTAAATGCCATACCTGTCACCCACAAACACTCCAAAAATGCTTGGATGACCTCACAACTATTAAAGGGGTGGTTTGATACCCACTTTGTTCCGGAAGTCACTTGATTTTGTAAACAAAATGGCTTACCAATTTGTGCCATACTTTTTCTATACAATGATACTTGAAATCCCTCACACAACGAGTTAGTTTGTGTAAATATAAAGGCTGTTTTCCTACTACCCAGCGTGACCCTTTCATCCAGCCCATAGATCAACATCTGCTGCAGCATCTTGAACTCTCGAACAGGAAAACGTTATTGAGACAAATACTGGAAGAAAAAGACGAAACACTCACATTGATTCAAAAGCTCAGGATGATAAATATTAAAGATGTAATTTATTGGGCAGCAGAGTCATTGGAATCTACAAGTGAACACCTGTTGAAAAACTCCTGGAATAAACTTTGGCCAAGCCTAACTGTCGAAAACTGAAATCAATATACAGACGGAAACAATGTAGTACAGGGGCAAGAGCTGTTATGAAATATTACTGGGTGTGAGGACAGAAATGATGTGGATGAATGGACACAAGCTGACGACAGCGACCAGGAAATTTTAAACTATCTGCAGGTAATTGAAATGGTTTTGAAAAAACCGGACATCTCAGACGATAGTGAAGGTGAGGGAGACAATGACAGCGAGCAGAGGTATCCCACTCAGATGTTGCAGCTTCTTACCGACCTTTTACCCTGCCTTACCATGGCCCTTTCTCTTCATCAATTGCTAAGTCAGTAAGAAAGTTGTATAGTTTTGGTAGCAAAACTAAAGAAAGAAAATGAAAATAGGGTAGTTCAAATCATTCGCGGTTACACTAGAACGTCCGGAAGACCACCCACGCTTTGTTGGAGCAGTATGGGGTCTGCTTTATTAATAAAAAAACGACACTGAATTTAAATTTAACACTAAAACGTTAATTAAAGAAATAGTTCAATTTTATGAGTGAAGTTAAGTATACGCCACTTACCATTCCAAGTTATACAGGGTAGTTGAAGAGTTGATGCTGCGGTTGTCCCAGGCCTGGGTTAAGTCCTGAAGTGATGAACCGTAGCTTGTGAAGAATTGCATAAAACTAAAACTCATTTAAAATTAATTGAAAGTTAAAAGCACTTCAAATAGTCACAACAGAAAATCTTTAATCCACACTTGATAGTTTACACGCGAAGTTAAAGAGTTAATTGTCTGCGGTGTAATGAAATACCACGCGTTTAACCGAACAAATTACACTTGTACAAGGAAAGCGGTTTAAAATAGTTTTATCGCGGCTAAAGTTGTCAATTTATAGTTAGAACGCATCTAAAACATTAATTGAACATAATCAGTAAGCGGGGTAATAATCAGACGCGGTTTAAACCCGATGTAAACGGCTAAAACACTTGAATAGAAAACAGGAGAACCGCACTAGTAAGCCATCATGTTGCAAGAAGAAGTGTAACTTGAGAAAGACGGAAATGCTAGCAACAGGTAACTAGATCAGAAATTAGTCTAAAACCATAGATGAATAGTCTAAATGCGTCTGGTGACTGGATCGTAAAACCTACTTCTTTGCAGTAAAAGAATCCTAGATGCTGGTCGGCAATGAAAGTCTAGTAGGCGGTGGAACTTGAACTATGATAAAAACACCAGCTGATTGCTAGGTTATACGAAATAATGAGAATTGTAAACAAACGTGGTCTGTTGAAAGTGAGGTTAAGGATCCTGTACTTAACAAAAGTAATGGTTTATCCATTGACTACGAACCTAGTTTCATAGACCTGTGCCTCAAGGAATAAACCTCTCAGAGGAACCAACCCCTGAATTTTTGATAAAACCAATTAGCCTCTGATAAGCCCTGTTCAAGCTCCTTTTCGGGTAGTGGAATCTTTGAGAGACACTTGTGATTTAAAGACTATACCTGGATACCTAGTGAACTTATCTTATTTAGAATGAAAACACAGCTAATTGGAAAATATACCTTTTTATTTATTTGTTCCAAGGTTCAAATTAATTATTATTGTTTTTATTTAATTTAACAGGATTTACTTGACTAATTACTTTTTCAAAATTTCATACAACTTGCCATTTAATTAAACATTATTATCTCATTCTATGTTTTTAAATTTTCTTATTATCATTAATTTTGTATATAATTTAAATTATAAAAGTTACCATAATTAATTTTGTATATAGTTTTGATTGTTACAGTTAAATTTAACATATTTTAAAATCTGATTCTTTTTCAAACACTTAATATTACTATTTAATGCCTTTAGGCTAGGCCTTGAACAATTAACTTCTTTAGAAATTATTCATTAGAAATTTACTTAGAAAAAGCCATATAAGATATACACCTATATACTTAATCCATACATTCCCACAGCGATGGGAATGGAAAGTCAATTTTGAATCTTTGTTACTTAAATTTGGGTAACCTAAGAGAGTTGACTAATCAGTCCCTTAGGTTATTCCCATCTTATTTAATTTTGAATTTAAGTTAATATAATTTGAAGTAAAATGTTATTTAAAAAGAATAATTAAATTGATTATTTAACCTTGTACTGTAGAAATCTTTTTATCTTCATTAATTTTGTCATCTGTCGGTCCCGTTACAGCTTCAAGGGTCTTGGTAGGTAGGCGTCTCTCCATAATTTCGTTTAATCTTCTTATTTTCTTTAATTTTGCATTTTGGTGGTCGAAATTTTGTTCTGGGTATATATGAGCCCTTGCTCATATATATCTTCCTTCCCCTGATCACATCGTAGCACTTTTTACTCTGTTTCTAGCACATTTTTTCGTGTCCTGGTCGCATGGTACTAAAACACGTCTGCTCGCCTTGAGAGCCTAATGCATTCTAATTCTGGATAGCGTCTCTTTTGTGAGGCCCGTCTTCTCCAATTTCAAACTTCCCACGCCCTAGTATCCATTTTTCAACTTTTGCCCAATCAGAAAGCCGTTGCCATGGTAATTGACTTTGTTTGTTCGGAAATTCTGAACTAAGATTAGTTTCACTTTTTGTAAAAGGCGTTTCTGTATTCTGATGTGTCCTTTCCATTTTTACCTTTTATTTAATAACTTATTTGACTTTATTTCTTCTTATTTAATTTAATTTTCTTTTTAAAATTCCTAATCCAAAGTTCGACTGTAGCGCTTTCGTTTCGTAGTGACAAGATTTATAATCAATACCCTAGGCGGATTTTTCCGGAATCAAATATGACTGCTTCTAGTATAACCTAATTTCTAGGCTATTACATTTTAACATTTAATCTTTACTTTTACATAAATACTATTTTCCCTAGCTAGGCCTAATTTACTTTCCTCACATCTTATAAATTTACATTCTTTACTCCTGATTATATTTAAGTACAATTATTTTAATAGCCGGCATCTAGGCCGAGTTTGTTATACTACACAATTACCGTCTTTTTTGTATACATAATTTAGGCTATCCACTTTGAAGTGATAATTTTTCTTATTGATTATAATTTATGTTTTTTAAGTCTAAAGTTATTTCTAATTTTCTTCATTTTACTATTATTTACCCTAGTTTTAATATTATTATTATTATAATGCTTTAAAATTTTTACATATAAATTTAGCCAATTATTTAACCAGGTTAGGTTTGATTCTGGTATTCTGTACAATTACCCTGATTCTTTGCATCGGACATTCTGGCCGCTGCAAGCTGCCTTTGATGTAGTGCTAAGCTACATAGAACAACAGTCTACCTCGCTCCCAGTGGATTCGTTGTTTCTGAGGCGCTGGCATGATTTTGCTTCAAAAGAAAGGTCTTTTGACAAAAAAAATGTAACACAACTATTTAAAACCTATATAGCTTAGAACTAAGTATAACATTGTTATGTTTGGCTCATTGCAGTCTATATCTTTGAAACATGCTGTAATTTCGAGTACATAGTAAACTTATTCACTGTTATTACTTAGTTTTTTTTATTCCTAGAAATATCCTAATTTCGGTTTTGGATTAAATGGACTTTCGGATTACCGAAGTTTGGATTATTGGTACTTCACTGTATTACTCATAAGGCTTATAACTTGAGGATTTTTTGCGACCCAAGGTTTAATTAGTAAGCAATTGTAGAAAATTTAGTTAGGCATTATTTATCCATTTAACTAATACCAGTAAAAATTGTAAAATTTACAAAAACATTTTTGGGCACATTTAGTTTAACCTAATAAAATGTTTAGAATTAACTTGACTAATAACAAAATGCATTTATTGCCATGACAATTAATTTAAATATCTTTATTACATCTCTAGGGCTCTACTATATTTTCAGATATTAACAACTATAAACTCCATTTAACTGCTTTATAGAATAGATTTCGATGTTTGGTTCTTAGTTTAGTAAAATTATCAGTGACAAAAGTATCCTATTATACATAGCATAAACTATGTTACAACAGATTCAGCAGCCCTTACACCATGCAAGTATGTCGAGAGACGTCTTACCAAGACTTACAGAAGTTGTTACTGAAAGAAATGGCATGGACATTACATGATGACATACTTACTACAGACCAACCCGTCCCTCTATTTCGAATTAGAGTGTGTGATGCTGGTGGTGAAGCAGGGACAGGCGACCATAGCTACTTAGATCCAATTGTAGATCATCCTTTGTACACACAGCCTATAGACCAGGCATTAGCCGTTTGTGATGCTGGGGCAGGGCAGCCACATGTTAAGCTTGTGCTTGAATGGGATTTGGAAGCCAAAGAAAGGTATGTGGGGAATTGATAATTAGATAAATTTAATTTAAACATGTTACTAAATTATACAGGGTGGCGCAAGTCACTGCTTACTACAGTAAACAAATATTGAATTTATTTTTATTACAAAAAAAACTTACAATTTACAACTTACAATTATTTTTTATGTTGAAAGTGTTTTTGTCTTTACTAATACATCTTTCAAGTCTCTCTCAAACACTGTTACATACTCTACGGCATGGTCTGGTATCACCTTCAAATACCTCATGTATGTAGTATTCAATTTCGTTAATGTTCTAAGGCTTTTGAGAATAATTAAAGTCCTTGACGACACCCCATATAAAAAATTCATGGGCATATCTGGTGAAAGTGGATGAATGTCAGTATCAGCCCTTCATGCAATAACTTGTCTTCAGAAAGCTTCATTTAAATAACCGTCACTTAAGTGGCATAATGTGGTGGAGGACCATTGTGTTGAAAGTTCAGTTCTTGAAAGTTTCAAGACACGTCATGAGTCCAGGTACCACTTAAATATTCAAGTATTATTTTCCTGTCACAGTTCCTCAAAAAAAATATGGCTTAAGTACGGCAAATGGTGATATTTCCCCACAATCACTCACACCAGCTTAATTTACTTGATTTTCTAATAAAACATTTTGATTGCCAGTATAGCAGTAAGTACAGTTATGTATGTCGACTGGTTTGCTTAACATAAAATTAGCCTCATCAGACCACAACAAGTTAGAATCGAGTGTCTGGTGGTTAAGCATCAATTCACTAAATTGAAGACATCACAGTAACTGTTTAATTACTTTCATAGATAAAAACATGTTTATAACAACAACTCTTTTCTCAATAATTTCTTTACAAATGTTTCTACTTTAGTGCTGATGGCTCTGATTGGAGCCACTAATAATAATTTTGTTTACTTGGTCATTTCGATCTTGAAAACTAAATCAGTGATTTTATATCACAATAGTAATAGTTATTCAGACATTTTACAATATTTATATTAAAAGCAAAATATATTTATTATTAATTTAAATTTGATTAACAGTTCCATCACGGATGACAGCGACCAGTTAGAAGAGCATGCCAGTGTGAAGGAGCTCAAGTCCAATGCAGATCAAGGACGATCTGTCACTCTTGAAGAATGTTTTGAGGTATGTGTAAATACATATTTTAGGTTTTGGTAGGAAATGTTAATTATATTAAAAATTGGTATTATAGTTTCTCTTTAACATTATTGTTTTTAAACACCAGTGCTTTTGAAACCTGATACATAATTAGAACATTCAGTTTTTGTGTTGTCCATCTTTAGGTTTTTCTATAATTACACTTTTAGTATTGATTTGGCAATAAACTACTACTTAGTGATATTTTTCAGCAGACACGTTTCATACTGAATTTGCTGACTTAGAGCAAAACGCATCTGCTGAAAAATATCAGTCAGTAGTGGTTTTTTTTTGCCAAGTTATTACCAAAAGTGTAAACATAATTAGAGTTTAAAGATTTGAAAATAGTTTCTGGTAATGATTTAAGGCCAGTCTTTTGGTTTGTAATGGAGAGGAGAACTAAAATCATATGCCTTGTTGGGTTGATACTTGTCTTCATTACATGATCAAATAGAAGGCTCTTGGAATTAATATGTATTCAATGTTTTACATTAATTTTTGTAATACCCTATGCAATGGCATTAAGTGGTATTCAGAAAGCATATTAAGTCAAATATTCTCATTGTGGATACATGGCACTGAAGTCTTGATAAATTCATGTATAAGTGTACAGTGGTGCATGGAAGTGATAATAAAATTAATATTTTTTTTGGAATTCAGTTTAAGAGATTAATAAAATCTTCCATTTAATGGTTAATATACAAACTTAAAAAAAAAATAACTGAGAAAAACTATTAAACTAATTTTTTTTTTCTCGGGAAGAATCAAAAAATTTTGAATCTAGGCACCTATAACAAAAAAAGGTACTAACATAGAGTCCAGAGGATATTTTCAAATAGTTTTTAAATTACTTTATTACTACAAAGTTAACGTTTTTATTCTTCAAAACATCCTTTACTAAACATTTCAATTAAATTCCATTCTTACCTAATACAATAATTTATTGGTAAAATTTTTTAAATGAAATTGGTAAATAATTCTATTACAGTATTATTAGCATTCTAAGAACACGATTTTTGATGAGGAGTTTCTCCAGTTTCTAGTGAAAATGAGTAAAGCATATGCCAGTAGATAAACAACTGCCATAGTAGTATAAAGAATAAATTGGAACTGAATCTCCTTGGCATTTTATCTAGTTTTGGTTAAAGATTGTCTGTCATCATAAGAATAGCAGTTTTAGAGATTTCTGAACCGTGTAATTTCTAAATTCTTTTTTTGCAGCTCTATACTAAAGCAGAGGTTTTGGGAGCAGATGATGCCTGGCACTGTCCCAGTTGTAACCTTAAGCAAGAGGTAGAGAAAAAACTTGGATTATGGTCACTTCCTGACATCCTGGTAATACATTTGAAAAGGTTTCGTCAGTCCGGAGGCAAATCCAATCATATACTAGCCAGGTAAAAACTTTTTACATAATTGTATGCTAACATAAACTCAATACTTTAAAAAGAAATTAAAGATATGGTTAGTTTTAAATCTTCAGTGACTTCAAATCACATGAAATTATCAACATAAGCTTAGAATATTTTTAATGGGAACTTCAAATTAGTTAACATTCGCATACAAAAAATGTATGGAATTATATTATTTCATGTGTGCATTTTTAAACCCAGTTGTGTATATAGATAGTTGAAAAAAATTTTAATTCTTACCGATTTAAAGTAAACCATGAGGTATTTAATTTGTATTTTCAGATCGACAGTAAAATTAACAACATTGGTGGACTTCCCTTTGTATGGGTTTGACATGTCACCTCATGTATGTCCAGGACAGTATGGGAACTCCAGGAATGAATCGAATACTCCTGCATTGTTATGGTCACCTTGGCGAAGGCCTCGTAATTTACCTCCACCATTGGCCGATGAGTACACATATGATTTATATGCTGTCTGTAACCATCATGGCCAGGATTTACAAAGCGGGCACTATACAGGTGTGTGTGTTATAAATGAAGCTTTGTTCAAAAATTAAAAAAAAAAAAAACACTTAAAAGTATGTCTTCAAAGTTAACAAAATGAAATGTGAAATTTAAAAGTTAATTACATTTCGCATCAAACATTAGTGGTGGTATTATTGTTGTTTTTTCATGAGTTTCTAACAAGGTGCTGATATTTAGTTGTCTCTGATACACATCTACCTATCTTCTAAAGCAAAGGGTAAACCAATTTTCTCCAGTAAGAGGGTATTCTCCCTAGGGATAGCATTCTTCCCAGTAAGAAACACTCCAAACCAAATCAATTCTCACATAACCTCTTCTCATATCCTCCAAGATAGTATGTTGAGTTTTTCTCATTTTAAAATTTGAGATTGTTTGATCTTGATCATTGTAAAATTTGATTTTGTTTCAAAACGATCAATTATTATATCTAATGTTGCTTATGAAGGTTAAAAGAAGATTGAGATTAATAAAGATAATTAGAATAGCCACATTAGTTTCTCTGCTCTATAATACAAAGAATTATGGTAACTTGTCTGAATTAGAGCTACTTTCAGTTGGGATCGTAAAGAGGTATTGACCTGTTACTTAGCCCCTTGGTAGGAAGAAAGATAAGACAGATTGAGGTAGGACTATGAAAATGATTTGTTGATCTCCTGGTCTTGTAAATAGGGAAAATGTGGTTTGATGTGAGCAGAGGCAGTAATTAGAATTAGACCTACTCATTACTAGACTTTTAGACACTGTTTAAGCAATACTTGTCTTAAAATTAAAAGTTGGTCAGGAGAAATTATGTCAGTATTGTTATGTATTATGAGAGAATACGTTCTGCATAGAAAACTAAATAGAATTTAATTAATCACTTAAACGATAGTTTATGACTATCCGAACTTTAAATTTAGTATATTGGTTAAAACTTACTGAGACAGAACGTTTTTGATCGCTATGTGCCGATCTTCATCAGTGTCTTCTGCTTGGAGATGTTGGGTCAAGCGGTGACGGTTTTAAAGGTTGGTTTTTCGATCGTATTAAAGAATATGTGTGATTTGTATTGTGTTTGTTCGTTTAATATGTTTGTACTTTGTGTTTTTTTGTGTCTGTAACTTTCATATTGTTCTAGTGTGTTGAGATGTGGTCCTTTTTCGTTGATGTGTATGATTTCTAGGTTATGGTAAATGTCTGTGTATTTGTGTCCTGTTTCTTTCATGTGGTTGTTCTGTTTGAGTCAAATGTTGAGTTGGTGTTCTGTTTGTGTTCCTCGACTCTTTGTTTAAAGCTGCGGTCTGTTTGTCCAATGTAGAAGCCTGGTAACCTGGTGCTTGTAGTTTATCTTTGTTGTTGGTGTTGTGTTGTATTTTGTATTGTAACAAAACACCAACCATTATGGTTGGAGATCACCTGATCTCCAGGCGGGTGGATATCAGGCAAAGACTATTCTGTGAACATTTCTGTGCATGTAGACTTACATCACTTATAGGATTTCGTATTTCATCTACTAGAGCCTCCACCAGGGCCTCGACGAGAATTGACACAACCAGCATTATGGCAGATGTTTTTTTTTTATCCAGGCTAGTACAGAATTTCTATCCATCGGGTAGAAATTAATTTTAGACTAAATCTAGAAGCGATAAATACATACTGTTAGTTTACAATTTTATTTATTAATAACGTTTTCAAATGACAGAAAATGCTGACACATAAATAGAGATCTTGTTTTTGTTTAAAAATTATTTTTTTGTTTAGCAATTGTCATAACAAGAGAAAATTTTTGTTAGAAACAAATTATTCCACCAAAATTTGAGGTTATATAATAGCAAATTTCAAAGAATCAGATCTTTTATTATTGTGTGATGAACAGATATTACTTAAGTTATGTTGAGTACTTTAAAATTTATTTATATAAATTCAACTATGGCCAAAATAGTCAAATTTATATGGTAGCTTTATAAATTATTTAGTAAAACTAATAAAATGTCTGAAAGTATTTTATTAATAATTTTAGTCTAAAATAAAGTCCGGGAACAATTGCTTATTAGTGTTACACATTTGTTATAGCTTACTGTAGGAATCCATACGATGGTCAGTGGTACTGCTTTGATGATGCCAAAGTCACATCTGTGTCTGAAACACAACTTGTAAGTGCATCAGCATACATTCTGTTTTATCAACGCCGTGGCCTTACAACGCCTTCATCTTCCTCTTCTACCAGCTCCAATACGGGGCTGGAACATTGGGCTGTGAAACTTGTTCCAACCCACGAGCAGATACAAGGTAGCTTAAAAAATAATTTAAAGCATTTTTGTTTCTATATTTTTTCATTTATGTTATATTGTTTGTTTCCTATAAATCTATTAAAGTAAAAAAATTTACATACAAATTTAAGAAATAAAGTCAAGATTTGTATCACTATGCTGTTTGAATGAATCATTCATCTGCTTATATAAAGTTGACTGTAAGACTGGGGAGCAGTTGTTGGAACTATTGCCAATATCGTCTTGGATTATTTGAAGAGAAAGTTTTGTGACTGCATTTCTCACACAATGGTGACATTGATGGGCTTTTACTTTCTCTTAGTCTAAGTGTTTGTAACTTTTTTCTTTGGGGGCACCTTAAGTCAAAAGTCTACACCTGAAATACACCACAAAGCCTGAAATAAAAGTACTGAGGTTTTAACCCAAATAATTGCTCCTATAAACAATCTCTGAATATGTTATTTTGTATTTGTGCAGAAGAAGCAACAGGGGAAAATTTACAAAGGAATTCTCGTACATATGCAACAATGCAGCCAACTTCGAGGCGATCGGTTGCAACTGAGACAGCCGAAGATGGAATAGAGTTGGATGCAATTGTGGTAGGTTAATATAATATATGCCATCATTAAAAGAAAGGTTATAAATATAGATCCGTCCAACATATCAAGTATTACTCATTGTTATGTCTAATCATGCCATAGTTTAGTTTTCTAAAGCTTCTTCCTAGTAAAAAGAGAAATATTGTCTTGGTATATTGTTTTTATTGATCATTAGCTGTAATTCCAATGTGTACAAATGTTTAAAGGCGAGAAATTGTGGACTATCCGTAATTAAAAAAAACAACAATTATATTACAAAAAATATATTGTTACTACAATGTTTTTTTGTTTATTTTTGTTATTTGTGTAAGGGGAACGAAAGAAAAACATTTAAAAACATTAAAATTAGCTGTTTTTTTTGTGTAAGTAAAAGAATAAAAAAAAAAAAAAAGAAAATTACATATTTTTTACTTCCGAATTAATCTATCCATGCTATCTGGCACTCTCAAAATTACATTATAGAACTAAAGTCAACTAAGATACTATGTAATGTTTTACTTTCTAAAGTCTTTTCCAACATATGTGTTGTGTACAAAATAAGATTGAATAAAGTTGTGAAAGTTTTAGTTGGTAAAAACAAATATTCAATATCAAGTTTGTATTATTACAAATTTATGAAAAACAAATAAGTTAGAAAATTTGTCAAAAAGTAAGTTCTAGTATCTATGTAATAGTAATATAGTACTAATTAATATAACCATTGTAAATTGGATGTTTTAAGTTTAAAAAAAGGTTTCTTATACATTTTGTATTATACTTTAAACATATGATTTTCCAAAATATGTATCATATTTTCGTATTGAAACATTCTAAATGACAGAGCATTAATTTTCAGTTACTTGAATTATTTATAACTCAAATATTTTCCATTCCTTGGTGATTCAAATTATAAAAGTTCAAATAGAATTTTCTCTAATATTCAATGATTTATTGTTAACTTTGCAACAGCTTGAACTTTATTATAAATATTTTATAGTTTCTAACAGAAATTTTAGTGAGTCTATAGAGTACCCATAGATAAGATTGTAACTTAAATAAAACAAAAATTATCTTTAAAACAAAAAAAAAAATTATTTGTATATATGTGATCTTGTTTCAGAACTCTCCAGGGTGTGAAAGGTCATCCAAAGTAAAAGACAATATTGTCTGTGATAATGAGGACAAGACAGCCGAATGCTAAACCCAAAGAAATTTATATCTCCTCTAAAAGATATTTACTTATAATTTTAATATTATGTTTATTTCATAGTTTTTATAATTATCAGTATATTTATTCTACTACATAAAAACTAGATATCATGGGACCAAATCATATTAGATTTGGACTCAAGCCAAAAGACAGTTTGGGTGTACCAGTTGCAGTGTGGCGAGTTAACCACTTTTAATATGTTGCCAAATTGTTTGCTCTCTTTAGATTGTAGATGAGGAATGTAGTCCTTATTTTTCATGGTAAATACAAGAATGGCACTTCATATATTTACACATTGTTCTTTAGCGAATTTGAAGTTTGGAATTAGTTAAGATTTCAGTAAAAGTTGGATCCTTCTGATCTGTAGACTGCCTATAATTTTATAACTGTATGAAGCAACTGTGGCGTAATGTTTATTTTTAAATAAATAAAACCTCTAAACCACAAGTAACATTTATTTAAACCTTATGTACATTTCGATTGCCCAGCAATCATCTTCAGAGGTATTTAAAAAATACAACTAACAGTTAGTTGTATTTTTTAAATACCTCTGAAGATGATTGCTGGGCAATCGAAATGTACATAAGGTTTAAATAAATGTTACTTGTGGTTTAGAGGTTTTATTTATTTAAAAATAGCCTATAATTTGTTATTAGGGTTTTAAGTTAATAAAACCTCATGGATTATAATTTATTAATCATATACAAACTATGTTTGTAATTTTTTTTTTATTAAAGATAATGTTGTAAATTAATGAAGACAAGAATTTCAAAATCAACACTTTAAAATGATGTTAAATTAAAGATTTTAAAGGGCTTGAATTCAGATTTATAGTTAACTGAAATTATACAGTAGCAGTCTTGAATGTTGCAGTACTTTTGCATTAATGTCCTCATTACTTGATTGAACTACTGCCCCAATGAGGACAGTAATGCAAAGCAACTTTATCATTGATAGAAGGAGAATACAAAATAAAATATACTGAAAGTAAGCACTAATAAAACATACGTTTAATGGCAAACTTATCTTGTATGGACAGGTACTTTTAAATTATATAAGTAACACATATCTAAAATGGAAGTTTTTTCTTACTGTAATAAAATCATGAGTAACAAGAAAGTGTTTTGTAGAAATTATTTACTTCTTGTTGTATCTAGTTTGTCCATCATATTACTGTATGACATTTTTGAGTCATAAATATTCTGACAACACCATATTTAATCTTGTTCATTGTAAGAATGAAATGAGGCGAGGGCTAAAGTTATGGTTCATACATCAGTTGTCAGTTTCTAGTATCAAAATACATAATTTAAAACTAACGAACCAGCAGGGATCTTGAAAAAAAGATTTCATTTTATTTTTAAATAAAATTTGGGTAACACAATTCAAAAAATGTTGATTGGAATGAAATGTTAGGATTTAGAATGTTTATAATAGATATTCTTTTTTTACCAATCAGGTACCTTTCTAAGGTTTTCATTAGCCTATATTAACCCTTTGGCGGAACACTCAATAAAAGTTTACATCTCATTTTGAATTTCCCATGCTTTTTCTATTGGGATCACTGATCAATAATTGCTCCTAAGGCTCTTCAGCATTTTTAACTAACTAGAATAATAAACAAACCTTTTTCTCTAATAAAAGAAAGTATATACTTTAAAATACCTGAAAGTAGAATTAATTTTGAAATAAGTAATTAACATTGTTATATATATAGCAGTTGTAATGGATACTTGAAAAATATAGAAGCTCTTTTCTTACAAGTCTTTAAGTGTAATAAAATCTAGTTTTTCTGTTTTGTAAATAAATATAATTTTCCAATCCAAAACCTATCAATGGTATTTTTTAAATTTGTTTGCTACTTCCCATATGCCTTTCAGATATTTAATATAAAAAATTAAAAATATGTATTTAACTTCAATGAAAATTTGATAGATTTACTACTTAATAACGTGAATGATTTTAAAATACCAGTAGCTTCAATGGCTTAGTGAAACAATAAAATATCTCTTGACAACTCAATAAATCAATCAGTCTAATGCAATATTCAACAATTATTTATTTAGCGTTAGAACAAATGATAACTCTTAGGCTTTGGTTTTACAAAGTACAAAAAAGGTTGTAGAAGGCTTAGTTATGTTTATATTATTTGTGAGTTTATTCTAAAGTAACAAGAGTTATAATTGTCAAATGTTTTAAGTTTTAGCAAATGTTCAAAATCTATTTCAGAGATAGAGTCTTCTAGAAATTTGGACAAAAAATTAGACATTTATACATAGTTATTTTTTAACATGTGGCTATTAAATTTTATATGATATCATGACCAAATCAAATTTTTATATCAAATTTTTATTGTTCAGAAAACTTGAAGTAGTGCTGGTTAAATTCAAATATCTCAGTATTTTTTGTGTATTTATCATATCAAATTTTACCAACTGTGTATATAATTAACTAAATAATGTCTGTAACTAAATAATTGAATTTCCAAAATAGGCTAGCATGGTTAACGCAAAATTCTAATACACTGAGTATCGTCTATAACGACCTTTAAGGGGGGATGAAAATTAGGTCGCTATATCCGGTCGTCGTTATATCCAGTACTAACCAAGATGGAGTGGGGAGAACTTTAGACTGAATAATAAAGTCTTACGAGGTACAGAGAGCGTGCCGATGCGCTCCTAGCTTATTTTCTTAGATATGGCGAGCTCACCAGCACGCTCACTCCCAGGCTAATTGAAACTTCTCTACTGTCGATACGCGTTTGTATAAAGGTTTGATTTTTACGTCAGTGCTTCAGAAGAGTTTGGAGAATATTGTGCCTGAGTCGTTTTTTAAATCCGACCATCCCAATTTAACTTTTGATGCTTCAACTGTAACAATATTCCAGGTAGTTTTATGAAATAAACAGATTTAATTTGGTTTAACTTTTATATTTGAATGTTTTTTTTTAGTTTGACCCATTTAATGCGGCAAAAAACAACCATCGTAAAAACCTAATGTGTCAACATAAGATTGTAGTAAACAAATGTCAGCCTATCTCGGCTATGAATAGTCTCGGAAGTGACATATGTGTTATCTATGTCTCCGTTTACATTATCGATCTCCGAAACACTTGGCACAAACAGAAACAAACAAACATTCCGAATTAAACGTTGAGTGCTTATTTTAGTTTGTAATATATTTTAGTAGTATGGTCTTTAGTTTTGTATATAAATTATCTTTTTTTCTTTGTCTTTTTTATTGTGTTTTCTTATATGGAGTGGGGAGAATTTCAGACTGAATAATAAAACAAAATTTAAATTGCTTCAAGAAATTCGTTTTTATTTTTTGTATAACCCCCTGGTCCATTGGTTGTAAGACAGAGGTTACGGGACAGAGGTTATGGGGCAAAAACACTATTTTAATAAATTTAAATATTTCGGTGAGGATGTGAGACGGACAATTATCTATAAGCAATAAAATTTTATGTTTTTTCTTTGCCAACTTTGCGTCCCAATCTTTCAGAAACCGTGTGAACAAGTTAGACGTCATCCAGGCTTTTTTATTGCTTTCATAATCCACTGGTAGATGTTTAATCCCTTTGAAGCAACGAGGATTTTTGGATTTTCGGTGACAAAAAGCTTCTTTTTAATTGAACCCATCATATTAGCAGCAACTAAAACGGTAAGTCTATCTTTAGAAAATTTACCTGTACTACATTTTTCACCTTTAAAATGCAACGTTCGATCCGGTGTTAATTTGTAGAACAGTCCCGTTTCGTCTGCATTGAAGATGTCTTCATCTTTGTAACCTTCATGGATAGTCGGCCAAACTGTTTGCAAAAATGTGCTGCATACACTTGATGAAACGCCAGCTGCCTCACCGGATATTTTCTTGAAAACGATATTGTGCCGTGGGCAAAATCGCTGGATCCAACCCTTAAAAATTTCCTCGGAGGTGTTTGGATTTATTCTTTTCCATAACTCGGTGGCTTTTTGTTGTAAAAATTTGGCCTGAGAGAGGGATATTCTTGCTTCTCTGGAACCAAAACCATTCCAACAACGGCACTTCAATTCCTTCTTGTGTCGCCGTTTTAATTTTTTTCGTCTTGATAGAATGTCCCTTTTCGATTAAGGCTCTAATAGTCTCCCTTTTGGACCAGATGGTGGTAGTTTGTAATATATTTTAGTAGTATGGTCTTTAGTTTTGTATATAAATTATCTTTTTTTCTTTGTCTTTTTTATTGTGTTTTCTTATATGGAGTGGGGAGAATTTCAGACTGAATAATAAAACAAAATTTAAATTGCTTCAAGAAATTCGTTTTTATTTTTTGTATAACCCCCTGGTCCATTGGTTGTAAGACAGAGGTTACGGGACAGAGGTTATGGGGCAAAAACACTATTTTAATAAATTTAAATATTTCGGTGAGGATGTGAGACGGACAATTATCTATAAGCAATAAAATTTTATGTTTTTTCTTTGCCAACTTTGCGTCCCAATCTTTCAGAAACCGTGTGAACAAGTTAGACGTCATCCAGGCTTTTTTATTGCTTTCATAATCCACTGGTAGATGTTTAATCCCTTTGAAGCAACGAGGATTTTTGGATTTTCGGTGACAAAAAGCTTCTTTTTAATTGAACCCATCATATTAGCAGCAACTAAAACGGTAAGTCTATCTTTAGAAAATTTACCTGTACTACATTTTTCACCTTTAAAATGCAACGTTCGATCCGGTGTTAATTTGTAGAACAGTCCCGTTTCGTCTGCATTGAAGATGTCTTCATCTTTGTAACTTTCATGGATAGTCGGCCAAACTGTTTGCAAAAATGTGCTGCATACACTTGATGAAACGCCAGCTGCCTCACCGGATATTTTCTTGAAAACGATATTGTGCCGTGGGCAAAATCGCTGGATCCAACCCTTAAAAATTTCCTCGGAGGTGTTTGGATTTATTCTTTTCCATAACTCGGTGGCTTTTTGTTGTAAAAATTTGGCCTGAGAGAGGGATATTCTTGCTTCTCTGGAACCAAAACCATTCCAACAACGGCACTTCAATTCCTTCTTGTGTCGCCGTTTTAATTTTTTTCGTCTTGATAGAATGTCCCTTTTCGATTAAGGCTCTAATAGTCTCCCTTTTGGACCAGATGGTGGATATTGTAGTGTGATTAACGCCGAGTTCTTTAGAAAGCTGTTTATACGTTTCACCATTTTCCATTCGGCAACAAATGTGAAACTTTTCTTCCAGTGACGCAGATTTTCTTTTTGACATTTTACTAACGTACATACGTATTTCACTTTCGGCTGTATAGTTCGAACTGATCATATTTGTAGTGGAACGGGATTGGAATGGGGATCGCGATTCTTAGAAAGCTTTGTTTACATCGAGAGGATTACCGTTCGGAGAATTCTAGAATGTTCCGTCGCTATACTCGATTTTTTTTTTCGACGGATCAGAAATGAATGTCGTTTTAACCGATCCGTCGTTTTACCCGATGTCGTTATAGGCGATGTAAAATGCATTAAACAGGTGTTACAGAATCAAAGAGCCGGGAATCTTCGTCGTTACAGCTGGTACGTCGTATTAAGCGATATCGTTATATACGATATCCACTGTAGTTAACTTCAATAAATTCTTGTCTAGTCTGTTGCTATGGCAACTTAGATACCTTGTTATCCTTTCGGTTATTCTAACAAGTCTTCACAGGTAATTGAGCTTTTATTTTTTTTCTTTGTATTTTGATTCTGTTGTCTTAAAACTTTAGCAGCATTGTACCTTGGGAGTCTTTCTGAATTTGAGTTTTCATATTTACTAAACCGACATTATTGTTTTAATATTTTAAATTTATTCATTTTAAATGTGTCAATTTAGTTTATACAGTTTTTAATGGATAAGGTATGTGTTTATCAGGCATGGTTGAAAATTTTCCCAATATTTTGTAATATTTCAACAATAGTTTGTGTGGCTAACTCTGTTACAATCTGAAGTTTAAGATTAGTTGATTTTATGAGTTTTTTTTAACACTTTTTTATTATTCCTGCTTCCCTTTCACTACAATCACTAAAAAATAGATATTTTCTATCAAACCTATCTAGTTACAACACATGTACACACATCCACATACAATCATTTACATAAATTGTATAATAATAATATTGACTATTTTTCACACAATTTTTTAGGATATTTAGGAATTTTTAGGATATGTCTGCCTTATTTAGGCCATACACTATTCCTTAAAGGTTATTTGGACTGCACCATGCTTCAGTTACCTATAATAATAGGTACCCTAGGTACTCATTTTCACAAAGACATCTTTGTTAATTGCCGTATCTATTACATCGCTCAGCTGTCTTTATGCATATATGTATGTATTTATATACATATACAGTATCTCATTTGTGAGTCTGTGTAGCAGTTAAAACAAGAGTATCTTATGTTTGACCTCACCAACCACCATTATCCTCATATTTGTAACTGTCAACTAAATATTTAAAAGCCATTTATTAAACAATAATACTTTATACATACATATTTCTTTAAACAATATTAAGAAAAACAGGTGCAGCAATTCAGATTCCAATGTTCAGAAAATATATTGTTCTTCACTCCACTTTTATGTAACACATAACTTAGTATTTGTATATGAATGGCACTTGTTTTAACAAAAGCAGAGAAAATAATTATTACATTCTTTCGAAAGTACTTTGAGCTCTTATTGTAAAATAAATACTACTACACAAAATACATTAAAAATGAGCCTTGGTTTAGCACCAGCCACCCAAACCAAAAAGAAATAATAGGTTGAAATGTGATGTGCCTGGTGTATCCCTCCCAAAGCTATATGCAAAATGCCTCCAGCCGCAACATGCCCAGCTGCTACCATTGCTACTGACCGGTGATGTGAGTTACATAGATGTCCCGGCACCATTAGCCGTTTGATTACTTTGGCGTAACAAGGAGATATCTTCAACAATTTTGGGTAGCTGGGATGATCTCGTTACGCTTGACCCAGGAACCGAGGAGTCCTTCCACTAGGGCATTAAGGGTCACTTCAAAACCCTGTGAATATTTATGAACTTTATTCTCTCAGGCTTCAACCAGAGACTGGTAGCAGTTCTCAAAGGGGACAGCTTCATCAGTAATTGAAATTGATTCTGTTCCCTCGTTCATCACCAACAGGTCAGGTCTCAGATTTGAGTCCATATAGGGCATCGTTTAATTCACGTGAACATCGCTGGGCCAGCAGGGCATTACCTTTGATAAAAGTGTTAAAACAGCACCGTGGTGACCCTACAGGGCCTCGCTGTACTTCACAGTGGTTCAGCACATGCGGCAGCGTTTCTGATGCGTAACCACATCACTGACACCACCTGTCTCCAGTTCCGAATCGCCGGCAGCCGTTAATCGATACTGTTCCGAGCCGGGCTCTTTAGAAGAACCTCCAGTCGGCAAATTAACTGATGTGTCACACCGAACTGACACATCAACCTCCTTTTCTTGGTCTGGCTTCCCTATCAGTCTTCGACGGTATCCAGACCTAACAGCCACTCGAGGCCCTCATGTGACCTGGCACGCGTTCTCCTAAGAGACGACAGGGTTTGTAGGATTTTTCATTTATATATCCTCAAAGGTAATCTGATAAAAAATAACTAAGCTTGATATAATGGAATCTAGATGTTTTTCATGTTCATATGCAACAACTCTGTTTCTGTTTGTGTATCTAATAAATTATAAAACATAAGTAAAAAGAAATGTACATTAATAGGTATTTAATAGGTACATTGATTTTTTCTAAATACAGAAAATACTATTTATAAGTAAATATGGAAATAAAAAAATAGCAGTAATGAATTTGCGTTATTGTAACAGTGGCCTCAATAATATTTTTGTCCCTAGTCATTCAATATAAAGACCTGTCAATTCATTAACTAGGTACAATGAAAATCAATGGTCAGACCTCTTAATAGAAGTAAGTAAATCAAAATAAATGTTAAACAACTTTTTTTTAGTGATTATGCCAAACTTAAACCATTCTGACAAGGGTTTTAAAAAAGAAAACAAGCCAAACTTGAAGAAAGGTTTGCTCTTTATTGCCCCATGAAGTTTGGGATAAAGCTGGGCTATACATGACGTTTTGTAAACTGACTGAATGTAAGGGTCATGTTCTTGTAAAACAAATATAACTATTTTTTGTTTAAACTGAGTAAATTTCATATAATCTGAAACTCTGGTGAATGGAACAATCAGTTCAGATTAACAGAATCTGATACAAACACACGGAATTTCAGTGACTTATGAAAATATGTATCAGTAGATTTTTTTAAATAAATTTTTCTTGTGACTGTGAGGTTTTAAACACATAATTTTCATAAACATCTTATCACGATTGGTTAGTTGCAAATATTTTTCCAATCTAGAATTTTTTTTATTATACTGTGTTATTAAGATTAATATTTGAAACATTTTGTTCTTGATAGATTTAGTGTAAGATTATTTGGACAATTTATTATTACACTTTTCTAAACTTTTATTTAAAAATATTCTAAAAATTAAGTTTTGTATTCAACTAGTATTATTGCCAATGTACATACTTAAAATTTGTATAACGCCAAATTTACTAAGATCTACCAAACTTGTAAACATTTTCAAAGAACACTGTAAATTGTTAAATATTGTACAGGATTGTATAAAATAGATTTTGTGATAAATTGAATCTTTTGTAAATAGAATGTTATAATATTTTATTTAAATTTTTTAAATGTCTAACCTGTATTTGAAAATGTATAAATTATATTCAAAGGTAATATATTAATATAGTTCAGTGTTTTGTTTATTACAAAATGTAATTTCGTTTAAATTTAAATAAAAAATGCACTGTTTTTAATTTTACCTTCAAAGTTGTAAAGTGTATGTAACATCCCTCCTGTAACAAACACAATTATTTCTGTTGTGATTATATTTGATACCTGATAATTTATTCCTCCTGGATTATATCCTTTTATGAAAACATTGTTATGAAACAAAAGAACTAAAATCTAGGTTTAAGTTTAATAAAGGGTTTAGGGTTTGCAAAGTAGTTTTCACAGAAATTAAACATTCCCAATAATTTCCCTCTTTAACTTACCTTTAAAGAAATGTTATACTTTTGAAAATAGACTTTGTGTGTATCACAAAACCATTGTGTTTTTGAATTTTGAAATTGCCATAAGATTATAAAAATTCTTTTATTTGAGTAAGTATTAGGTACTAGTTTTCTAATTTATAGTTGATTTGAAATAGGTTTAGGTTTTCTTATAATTTCACTTACATTAAACAGCGCGAATTCATAATGAAATTCTTTTCTAGTATGTATATCTGCTATTATTCTTTTCAAGTACTCCCAACAGAATTTTTTACTTTTAAATCCAACTTCGGTCTGGTTACTCATAATTTAAGATTAATGAGATAAGAAGGTTTGTAAAACTTGTATCTGCTGTAGGTTTTTTTGATTGGTTAAAATTTCCTTTTAATTCCTTCCTTCCAATTATAATTTTTTGTTCATATTGTTAACTTACAATTTCAATAATGTGTCACTTTCTTAAATGGCCTTCCGGAATGAGGACATATTTTTCAGTAAAACATCAAAAAAAAGTCTCAACAAAAGAAAATTCATGTCTGAACCAGTAAGTTCTGTGGATTGAAGTCCTGATCCTAGTTAGATTTTGTAAAGGGACTCTAAAACAGGGTACAAGTATATTTATTTTATTACCAAACTTTTATACTAGCTTCTGAAAATAAATAAAATTATGTAAGTCTTCAGTGTATGCACAACAGTGAAATGAAAATGTTTTGTGATAATTCTATACAGCAAATCTATATTCCTTCCCTCCAAATATAATTTTTTGTTCATATTGTTAATTTACAATTTCAATATGTGTCACTTTCTAGATTGGTCTTCCGGAATGAGGGCATATTTTTCAGCAAAACATCAAAAAAATGTCTCATCAAAAAAAAATTCATGTCTGAACCAGAAACCTCTGTGGATTGAAATCCTGACCCTATTTCCAACTTGGACCATAAAATTCAATACTGATTTTTTAAAGTTTATTTTTAATCAATAATTTTTGTAAACAAATGTTTTAAAATTTTACTTCCTTCTGAGCTAATAAAAATTATGATGATAAATTTTCAAAAGGTTAAAATTTAATGCCTACAAATTACTCCGTTTAGCTTCATCTGAATATTTCTTGGATGAATGTAAAACAAAAAATGCCCTATAAAGTATAGTTCTACTTCCATCTTGTGATTTTTTTACATTACTATGTGACCTGGCAAACGTTGTTTTGTCATAAACATTATTTCTAGTTATTATTTTGGTAGTCAAATAAAAAATAACTAATTTATTGCAAGTGTCTGGTATATGGTTGAAAGAGGAATGGAACGCTATGAACAATGACGGCCTATAAAAATAACAAAACCCCAAACATTCATTTTTTAATTCATAGTTATTTATTATCTTAACTAATAAATTTCAAATCGCACCTCTATCACAAATTATGACAAAAAATAAACATTATCAGTCTCTCAATACAATGGAGTGTACGATATTTTTAGTGAGTCCATCTTTATCCAACACGTGAACATCCCACGTATAATTAAATGTCTGTGGGAAAAACAGTGTGCCCAAATCTAAGTCACAGACATAGTTTGACCTTGAGACTTATTGATTGACATTGCGAATACCAATCTAATTGAAAATTGAACACGTTTGAATTCAATTGGCACATCTGTCAGAATAATAGGGATTCGTGATAGTAATACATCTTTACCTTGGAACTTGCCATTCAAAAGGCTGGCTGCGACAACGTTTTCCATTAATAACTGTTGTATCTTGAAATTCAAATCGTTGACTTCCAAATTTTTTATTGCCAAAATTGTTTTTTTTTGCCAGCCACTGATGATTAAAGTATTGTGTCTGTATATCGAGAAATGTCTGGTCAATGAGAGGATCTTACGAATTAATGATTGTGCAGTAATCGGTCGGCCATTTTATGCATTCAGTATTTTCATGTTCAGCTATTTTTCCTAACAGTGTTATGTTTTGCCGATCCCTAAGAGTTGTTTTGAGAATGTTTCACCGATGGATCTTGAAGCATTTAAACGAGCATATTTACTCTAAACTGTACTATTTCAACATTATGCCAAAGAGGAGATGATTTCAAGCAAGCATTGATCTCATCAGCGTACGTTGAACGTGGAATGTTTATCTGAAATCAAATGAAAGGAGTAACAGAGTTTGTAGTTTTTTATGTCTCAATGTCCTGTTTAATGCCTCAGGCGAGTATTTGTGTGTCAAAGTGCATTTATCCCAGACGATAACTTTACACTGTGGCCATGGACAATTGTTTTTTTATGTTGCACACTGAGTCTAGATTATTTTGAATATTTAGTGGCAGCTCAAATGCTGAAAAAGCTGTTCTGCAGCCAATGCGATGCCATTATTTGATCATATTTCGGCGATAATTAGCGAAATGAGGATTGTTTTGCCAATTCCACCTGGTGCATCCAAAAAATGAACCCACCTTGTCCTGCTGAAACTGCGAGCATAATGCTGTTGTAAATGGTTCTTTGTTCCTCAGACATTAGTGGGACATTAGTAGTTACAATCGTTGCCATTTCTACAGTATTGTACTGCAATTCACGATTCATTTCAGTGTTTATTAAACCAGATGCACTTCAATTTGGCGAATGCTAAACAACAGTATACTGATAATGTATTTTATAAAATACGTGTATATTCCTCATTTAATTAAAAATGATTTCAAAAACTTTGCAAGCACTGAGTATTATAAATTGTTGTTTTAATAATAAATAAATTAGTAAATAAGAACTAATAAAGGTATGAAGATATTCTGGAATGGTTTATACAGTTAACACAATGGTTGTTGTTGGCGGGAGCTTGTGACATGTGTTGACAAATATTGATTTATATTAGATCACTAATTAATCGAACGTGAGAACTATCTTGAGGGAAATTCGAATACATAATTATCTTACTGCAAATTTATGACACAATGACAATAAACCTAACATGAGAGTTGCACTGAGAAAGTAAAATTATATATGCTACGATCGACGGGCAATCAATAATAATGTCCGAAAACGGTTTATTACTTATTAAATATTTATTGAAACAGTTTATGTCTGGCAAGAATAAGTGATTGCATGTGTAACTGAGTAATTATCGACCGCCAAGAGTAAACAATTATTTAAGTACTAATATCAGTATTAAAAATAGGGGTTGGTGGTAGAAGGGTGGAAATTTAGGATTATATGTATTTTTTTAATACCGAATTATAAAAAAATTAAAATAAAACATTTTGTCAAACAAGCTAAACATTTTTTTGGGGTGGACAACCCTGATCACTTAAGGGTATGAAAATAGTTTACTCCATACTCTCAGACCTACTGAATATACTGTACACCCTGAATTTCACAAGAATCGATCAAGCTGTTTCGGAGAGTGTTGTTACAAACACTGTGACATGAGAATTTTATATAAAAAAAGAATTTTTCTATTAAAAAAATGTGAGAAATTATTACTTTCTGTTTAAACAT
This sequence comes from Prosapia bicincta, assembly GCA_036971475.1. Taxonomy (NCBI): domain Eukaryota; kingdom Metazoa; phylum Arthropoda; class Insecta; order Hemiptera; family Cercopidae; genus Prosapia; species Prosapia bicincta. The sequence continues at coordinate 98,199,342 of JBAIZL010000003.1, read as the reverse complement.
TGTGTTAAACCAAATTTTAAAAGTTTATTTTAAAAAGGGACATTTTAGGAAAAATATATGGGGACAGTAAAATATGACTTTTATTGATAAACTTTTATTAAGGCTTGTGAGCACCTTCTCCACTTAATGCACTAATAAAGCTATTATTAATGTTGTACCATAAACTGTTGATTTGGGTTTCATAATCGCCTGGTTAATACTGTAACAGCTGAAATACATTGCAACTAAGGCGACACTTGGGTTTTTTGAAGTTGGACACTTAGCTTGTAAAGACCAGCTGTAGAGGGATAATAATATTGGCTACACTTGACATATTTATCCATCTAGAGTCTAGATAAAGGCAAGAAAGCTCATCCTCAACACACATTTCCTGGATAAACACGGATCTATTTCCTGTTGGTCCATAAACCATTACTTGTCAGCAAATAATTAAGCAGTAAAAATTAAAACAGTTAACGCTAAATTTTACTACACATTAGTTTTTTTAAAACAAACACACTAATTCATAAAACAATCAGACTAGTTTCGGTGACGACGTCGCCTAACTCAGTGCTTGACTACTTCTAACATATCACTGCTACGTTGTGAATAGTTCTTACTAGCTAGGCTCTAATTAACTTGAGATTAAGCAGTTGAAAAGAAATGTGTAGGCCTACGGTGGCATGATTTTCATAAACTGCTCTGCATACAACGATCGGACAGGATGTGGAATGTAAGAGATAACCGAGTCCTCCCAAAAATAACCGAGAATAATAAATTCCTGTAGAAAATCTCTTTGTTTGATTTTACGTTCAACGTGATCAAATTTTAATTATATCATATTTTTTTCTATGAATACGTATTTAAGTATTTGTGTGGTTTAATGTTGTAGGTTTAATAAAATAAATATGCCCGATTTAAAGTATTTCGAAAAAATGTATTTCTCAAAAGGCACTTGCAGTAAAAATATATGATGCGTATTTTACAATGCTTGGTAAAATACAATACTGGAATACAACTGTTTTTATATGAAGAAAAGCTTGGTTGCCTTGTAATAAACGGAACATGTGTTTCACATTTATGCCTTAGTAAATCTTCTATATAGTTTGGTATGTACAACAGTTGAGTAAAACTTCCGATTGTTTCTAACTGGTCAGTTTCAATACATGCGTTGTTGAAACGTGTAAGCAGACATGAAATAAATGGTAGCCAAGAGACTATGCCAGATTAAAGTGATTTTGTGATAAGATAAAGAAAATTAAATTTAAACAAATTTCAAGTAAGAATAAAAGATAATTAAGCCAATATACGAAATAAAAATCTTGAGCCTGTGTTTGAAACATTTTTAGTAATACTGCACAAAAATCTCTAGACCAACCGCACTCAGTATGATCAAATAAATATCAAGGGATTCATTCGTCTTTTTTATCACAGAGAAAATAAAAAAAATACAACACGAACAAAAACGCCGTGGTTCTAGTTCCAGGGGGGCCATTTCCTCCAACGGTGATGGTCCATACACTCCTAATATATCCTACTCCCAAAATTCATGAAGAAAGCTTGCCATTACCCCTAACGGCGGTGGCCCATACACTCCCAAAGTCCCTAAACTGGTTTCCTAAACAAAAAAGTTAATAAAAGATCAATTTTTTTTTGTCTGATCAATTGGAAAACAAATGAAAAAATAGCTATTAAAATAGCTAAACATTCTGAATAATATGATAAAGAATGAAAAACCTAACTTTTGCAATATTCATTGTAAATGAAAAATAATTACATTTTGCCGAAAAGAGTTGAAGGCGCAAAAAATGCAACTCAATTTTTAACACTTCTTTCCCGTTCTATGGAAAAGTAGCTTCAATGAATCTCCAGAAAAGTGTACTGCTTCATTCTGGGGGTTTACTGCAGTAGGCTAGTATTATTATTATGTTAATGAGTCAGCTATTTTGTGTGGTAATGTAGCGGGATTTTGAAGGAAACTGTTTTTAGAGTTATACTTATCGCATTTTAACAACAAATCATAGCTTAAACTAGTATCCATGAACGTAGAAAATCAAAAAGTCATTTGATTTTCTATAGGAAATGTATTCATTTTTTAAAACTTTGGCTAGATATTTAGTTGTTTTTTTTAACAAAGAGTTTTATTCTTGAAAGTCAGTAAACATTGTTTTGTGCCGGTTTACTTCTTAAAAGCTTAAAATCCGTGATAGTGAATATCAGTACAATGTAGTTGAAAAATAATTAACAAAACCTCAATTGAAACAATTGTACATTTAAAATCTGAAGAAGTGGAGTGCTGAAATAAATTATTGATAAAAGAATAAAATCAGCAACACTGTAAAAGATTGCACAGATGTGCGGTATTTCTCACTTGTCGACTTCATTAGTCATCACTACTGTCTATTGCTGGCGCCCACACGATCTTGATATGAATTTTACAATTATTTGAATTATTGTGTTGTTAAATGTTTTAGAATTATATCGCTTTCATTACTACAAATTTTAAGAACAATCTGTTTGAAGTAATAAATCCGTATAAATTTGGGGGAAATGTTTTCACTTTTAGTTCATTTTAAATAGGTATTCAATTTCGTTTAGCCGCAGGGGGGTGCTGACTAGCCGCACCTACGAGGGGTTTGGCGTCCCTCGCGGTACCCTAGCCTAACACTACACCACTCACAAAGCATATACACACACATACACACACCAACACAATCTATAGACATTGCAACACTTACATCTTCTCTTAGGGATTTTTGACTGGTCAGAACCGTTGCGAGCTTGACAAACTCTGGTCTGGGACGCTGATGTGAGCTTGCTCTGCCGAAGACGTAAACGCGGTTTCTGGTCTACCAGCCGCTTCGGTCCTTGGTCAGGGAGTGTCCGCGGTGCACGGGTGTCGGAGCCTGCGCACAGTATTACGAGTTCTCGACTGATGCCTATCCAGTCGAGCTAAGGAGAAAAGCTATAGAACTCAGAGTTCTGAGGGTTGGAAATGATCTTAATGTGATCCAAGGGTGTACTCGTTCCTATAGTCTCGCCCGTAACGCTTGACACGATGGCTGGCTTAAAATCATTTATGGATTTAAAAAAACCCGTCAATTAATACTAGTCTAAAGAGGACACGCCAGGATTCCCCTGACGATCCTAAAATTATCGATGCGAGTAAAAAGTTGATGGTGGCAACGTCACAGACATTGCCATCACCAAAATATTTAATATTTTCTAGTTCAGAGGAGGGGAAAGATCTGTCAAAAGTTTCTCCTTTTCTTATTAATAAGGCGGTAACTGCCGGTGCTGGAGGTGCTGTTGCCTCTATCAAAAAACTACGAAATGGGACACTGCTGCTGGCAACCTGCAATGAAAAACAAACCAGAACTCTTTTAAAAATGACCTCTTTTTTCGATCAGGTCATGGTATCTGTGGCCCCCCATAGATCCTTGAACTTTTCAAAGGGGGTCATCACCTGCAGGGATCTATTAAACGTCACTGTCGACGAAATAAAATTAGAACTGTCTTCTCAGTCAGTAATTGATGTCGTGCCTATTATGAAGACAGACAAAGGGGCGAAAGTTGCAACAGCCTCTTACATACTTACATTTGGCAAACCAGAGATACCCGAATATATACATGCGGGTTACCAACGGCTCTTCGTAAGACCATATGTGGCTAACCCTAGGCGCTGCTTCAAGTGTCAACGTTACGGGCATATCAGCTCTACCTGTTGAAGCCGAGTGTTTGCGGTAAATGTAGCGAGGAAGGCCATGATGAAAAGGAGTGCGTAAATTCCCTAAAGTGCGCCAACTGTGGCGGTGACCACGCGGCGTGATCATACGACTGTCCTCACTTTAAAGAGGAAAAGGCTATTCTCAGCGTCATGGCTAAGGATAGAATATCCTTTTCACAGGCAAGGAAAATTTATAGATCCGCCCAACCAAAGGTTGACGGAGAGACCTATGCCGCTACTGTGACCGCTACATCGTCCTGTTCAAACTGTGCCGACCTGGCGAAAAAGATAGAAGTTCTAACTGACCAAGTTTCCCAACTACTGTCGCTAGTCACATGTGGTCAATCTTTGAATATTAAAGGACCTGCAAAGATGTCACGTGATTTGCTTCTTCTACCGAGCACCTCCGCGGAGTGGTTAGGTCGCCGAACCAAGTCCGTCAATGAAATATGCATCTCCGGACAAAAGAAATCGCCTAGCAGTATAAAGTCTGTTGCGTCCAAAGTAGTACTACAACCGAATACAGCGAAAAGTAAGTCTGTATTCCAAAGCAACTATGTTGGGTGCTAAAAACGTATAAATAAAGGACAAACATCCCTCCGAAATCCAAATGTTCCTCAGATTCCATCCCTGAACGGGTGGATATGGAATCTGAGAATTGTAAGCCTGAGACGTCTTCGAACGTCACGGGCAAACGAGAGCAAACCAATGGGTGTCAGATTAATCTATTGCTAAGTTGATAAATGTTGGCAATTAGCAAGTCAGTGATACAATGGAACATCAACGGTGTTAGGAGTCACTTGGAAGATCTTAAAGTACTCGTGCGAGATGTGTATCCAATGTTTGTATGTCTACAGGAGACACATCTCCACGAATCGCATAGTTTTCATGTTAGGGAGTATTCAGTTTTTAGATCAGACTTCGTTACAGAAGACTGAGCTAGAGGTGGCGTAGCCATCCTAACCCGTGACTGCATCGACGCTGTTTCTCTAAACTTAATAACTCCTTTACAAGCAGTAGCCGTTCAAACAGCTGTCCCATATAAAATCACTGTATGTTGTGTCTACTTGCCACCACAAGAAAACCTGCATCACAGTGACTTGGTGAATTTAATAACACAGTTACCGACTCCGTTCTTATTGGTAGGAGATTTCAATGCCCACCATTTGTCTTGGGGATCTCCAACCTGTAACCCTCGAGGACAACTAGTGGAGAGTGTAAGAACAGAACTGGACCTATGCTTGCTAAATGACGATTCGCCTACTCATTTAGCGGCATCTACTGGTGGATGGACAGCTGTTGACCTATCGATCTGCAGCCCTCAATTAGCGACTAGATGCACATGGTCGGTACTTCATGATTTGTATGGAAGCGACCATGTGCCCATTAAGATCAATTTATGTGACTCCCAACCTTGTTATGCTCGAAATTCCCGTTGGATTTTGCGAAAAGCCAACTGGGTCGCCTTTTCGAAATATTTTGTATCACTTGACACAGATTACCTGACACCCATTGATGCAATTGTTGAAAATTTCACTAAGATCATTTTAAATGCCGCTGTAGAGACCATTCCGAAAACCTCTGCGCATCCACGCCGACCGCCTGTGCCGTGGTGGAACGACGAATGCACAGAAATCCTCCGTTTACGACAAAGAGCTTTAAGGAGATTTAAGCGTAACCCAACAAGTGACAACCTTCAGGAATATAAAATACTCCGTGCGAAAGCACGGAGGATATTTAGGCTGAGTAGAAAGAACTCTTGGGAACAGTACATTAGCACAATTAGACGAACAACTCAGTCCTCCACATTGTGGAGAAAACTAATATAAGTTTGTGGTACTTCCATTCCGTTGCCAGCTATTTCTCTGAATCAACCGAATGGAAGAATGACCACGGACAGTGATAATATTGCTAATGTACTGGCAAAATCATTTTCTAACGTTTCTGCTACTACAGCCTATAACATAGTATTCTACATAAACTGAAGGAAGAAGCAATACCGTTTACTGTTGGGTTGTCTGGCGACTCACCTTTGAACACTCCTTTCTCCTTAGAGGAATCGGAGTCAGCTCTCGCGTCAACGAGGGATTCTACACCAGGTCCTGATTCCATTGTATACTCCATGCTGAAACATCTACCATCATCGGCGAAACTTGTCCTCCTTCGAATATACAATCGGCTATTCGAGGAGCAGTCTTTCCCCGATGCATGGTTAGAAGCGACAGTAATTCCTATCTTAAAACCAGGTAAAGACAAAACCAATCCCAGCAGTTACAGGCCTATATCTCTAACAAGCGTCTTGTGCAAACTACTGGAGAAGATGGTCAACCACCGTCTTGTCTAGTACCTAGAAACCAACAATTTTTTTTTGCAACGAACAGTGTGGTTTCAGACAAGGACGATCATCGGTTGACCAATTGGTTTTGTTAGAATCCGCTATTCAAGATGCCTTTCTCATGCGTCAAACATTCGTTGCTGTTTTCTTCGACCTTGAGAAGGCATACGATATGGCATGGAAAAGAGGAATTCTGAACACTTTAAAATCATGGAGTATACAAGGGAATATCCTAGCATTCATCGCTAACTTTCTTTCAAACAGATCTTTCCGCGTTCGACTTGGAGGCACGTATTCAAACAGCTATACACAGGAGAATGGTGTACCGCAGGGCAGCGTGCTGAGCGTCACGCTATTTGCCGTTGCAATAAATAGTATCACCAGCAATATACGATCTCCGGTACACTGTTCCCTTTTTGTGGACGACTTTTGTTTATATGTGCCTGCTCGGTGTATGGGAACAGCGGATAGGTCTTTGCAGTTAGCAATGTACAGATTAGAGGAATGGTCAAAAACTACAGGTTTCAAATTCTCTGCTTCGAAGACCCAATATGTAGCATTTAGTCGTCGTAGGCAACACCAGGAGCCGATTCTTTATCTTGATGGGATTCAGCTTCAAACCACGGATAGTGTTCGATTTTTGGGTCTTTTATTTGATAGAAGACTCTCATGGATCCCACATGTTCGTGATTTGAAGGTGAGATGCAGCAAAAAAATTGGATATGTTAAGAGTCCTTAGTGGTACGAATTGAGGAGCTGACAGAACTAGTATGCTTCGATTTTATTGCGCAGTCGTTAGATCGCGCATTGATTATGGCTGTCAAGCCTATTCATCCGCACGACTTACAGTTCTGAAAACTCTTGATACCATCCACCACTCTGGACTTAGACTGGCTACGGGTGCGTTTAGAACTAGCCCACTCTCTAGTCTTCTTATGGAGGCTGGGGAACCTGCTCTTTCGAGACGACGTCAGATGCTACAAATATCTTACATTTCTGGTCTTCGTAGCAAACCAAATCACCCGGCATTCAAAATTATCTTTAAGAACATCCATAATGAAGATTACGATGCACGTCAACATTCGACCGCTCCATTCGCCATACGAACATTACGAATAATGGATAACCTTGGGTTGCAACTACCTACAATGTTTGAACGATCAATGTGCTATATACCTCCATGGATAATAAAAACGCCCCGCTTTGATTTTTCACTGTCCAGTTTTATAAAAACCAATACTCCTAATGTGGTGTACCACCAGGAGTTTTTTGCAATATACTCGTACAGATCCCACCAGTATAGTGAGATTATTTTCACGGTGCGTATTATGCGTCTGGACGTACCTACACGTACGGATTGCCATTATTACGTAGAATTATTTGCTATTTTTAAAGCTTTGACCGTTATTCAATCTCGATCTTCGCATTATCTTTTGTGTTCGGATTCCAAAAGTGCTCTTCAGGCTCTTCAGGATGTTTTCTCTAACAACCCTTTAGTTGGGGACATTTTATGTGCTGTACACAGGCTTCAATTGGGGTGTGTGTGGGGGCACATTCTGTTGGGTTCCTGGACACTGCAGAATACTCGGAAACACAAAAGCGGATGAAGCGGCTAAGAATGCAACACGTTTGGTGCCCATTACTCAACGAGTTATGGCATCAGATTATGTGTGTTTTGCAAAACATTTAATGCTCGCGGCTTGGAACGACGAGTGGCATACCGTGATTGAGAATAAGCTGAGGGAAATTAAAGATACCGTCCGTCCATGGAGGTCTTCAATTCGTTCAAAACGTAGGGAGGAAGTGGTGGTTACACGCCTTCGCGTTGGCCACTCTTTTACAACTCATGGATATTTGATGCGTCGTGAAGATCCACCAATATGCCAATACTGCGGTGGTATCTTCAAAATTAAACATATTTTAGTAGATTGTGTTAGTGTAAGGAATATTCGTGCACTTTTTAATTTAAAAGGCAGTTTAAAGGTGGTGCTAAGGGACGATACCTCGGCCATTCACCGAGTCATCGCCTTCTTGCACCACTTGAAAATATTTTTTAAAATTTAATATTTAAAATATATATATATATATTTTTATTTATACATATAATTCTATGTGTTTATTTTATTTATTTAAATTTAATTTATTTTATGTTCTTGTTATTGTTATTGTTATTGAGATTTATTTATATGTAAATTGTTACCTATTATTGTTTTACATACTGTTATCATTTATTTATTATTATATTGTTTTTTGTTATTTATAGTTTTTATTTTCTCTTTTAATTTTTTATTGTGTTAGATTTATTGTTGTTTTGTTTGTTATTTATTGTTATGTTTTTTCTTTTGTAATTTTTGTTGTATTTAAATTTATTTGTTTTTTTTTAATATTGCGTTCCGTGTTAGATTTTGTTTGGCGATGATAACCCCAATTGGTTTTTCGCCAGGAAAAAAAAGAAAAAAAAACAAAACAATTTCGTTTAGTTAAATAATTATTTGTTTTACGTCGTTCAATGACTTAATAACTACTGTATATTAATATTTCTTTTCTTGTAGGCCTGAAAATAATGACAATCGGTTCAGCCTTGAGTGAAACTGTTACAATTTGATGTACTCAGGTAGGCTAAGCTTGTATCTTCTTCGTAGACTTTCTTGGAGTAATTATATAAAATTTATTTATTTTTGTTTACAGTAAAAAACTAATAACTTATCCCTATGCTAACAATTATGATTATTCATACAACTTGAGAAAATTAATCTAAGGTTAGTTTCTTGAAGGAACCATGGGTGCTGAATGTATCGTAGGTACTGTTTTGTCTCTTGCTGTCGTCTATCCTAAGCAATTCGTCCCGCTTGAAGAAATCAGAGTTCTCCTGTATTTTTTCCAAGAGATCCTCTGCAAAAACAAAAACAAAATTCATTTATTAATATAGTTAGTAAAAGATGATTTCTTTATAAGTATAAAACTGTCTACTAGTTTAGTGGCTTAAATAGTTTAAATGCTAAGTATAAAACGTTTTTCATTTCTATGTGTTATCTTTCAAACAGATCAAATATACTAATTTTGTTCCTATAAGGGCAATTTGTTCTCTTAACTGGATTTCCTGTCATTTTACCTTTGGATTTTCTATTGACATTTTTAATCCAAACATTATCCCCCCACACACTGAATATATGACGTTGAAGATTATATATTAAGTTTGAAAGCAACTATAAACTTATTTTTAAGTAAATACTTTGGGGTAGAGAATTTTAAGCCCTTTTACTATTTAGCCTTAAACATTTCTTTTTTAAACATTGAATTTTCTAAATTGACTGAATTTTAAACTTTGTAATGTACAGTGATCAATGCGTTCAATGTAATGTTTTGTATTATATATTAAAATAAATTTATGTAATCTAGAGTAATTTATTCTTTGCATAAATAAAGATTACAATGGAAATATTGGAAAGAGCCCCAATACCACAAAAATAACAAATAAAACAAGTTACTTACGATTAAACCCTTATGTACATTTCGATGACCATGTCATCATGAGAGGGTCTTATTACAAAATTACAATCTAGCAAACAAGAAGTTACAAACTAGAGTGACCTAAACTAGAGGTCATGATGGTCATCTAAATGTACATTGGGTTTAATCTTAAGTAACTTGTTTTATTTATTTTTTTATTATTTTTGTGGTATTGGGGACCTTTCCAATATTTGCATTGCAATATATTGTAGCACTGTGCTCTTGATATTCTATACTGAAAGATATAAATATATTTTCTTTGGACAAGATATTTTCGCCTAATTTTTTCTAGACAAAATTTAGGGTTACATTTTATTTTCGCTTCCCCTTTCCGTCTATATAGTTTCCTTGAGTGGCTTGGTGATCCTAATGGTCAATATAACTCTGAAAGCACGCTCTACATAAATATCTACTAGCCTCGTAGATCTTTTAAGTTATATGTCCTCTTCCGTAGACTCTCCATTTTATTAACACGTTCCCTTGGCATTAACGCTAATACATTTCATATCTACCTAATTTCACAAATCGTGGCCGAGATAGTATAATTTCCTAATCAGTAAATATTTTTATGTTTTGTAGCATTTTCCCATTCTATTCAATAATTCCAAAATGTCACCTCCTTCGCTTTCAACTACCAACCATTTATTCTGTGCAGAAACACAGACAAGGCAATGTACCATTTTAACACCTACAGTTAGAGTTGCATTTTAATCGCAGGAGTAATAAGACACTACTTCATCATCTTCTATCCTTAAATTGAACTCAAACGATGATCAGTGCTGATGATGATCATCGTTTGAGTTCAATTGATTGTTGAAATTGCTGCCGTTAGAAGCTAAACCCATTTAATCTTCTCTCCTGTTTCATTACTTTTATTACAAGCTTTATTGTTAACATATGTTCTAAGATATTTACAAAGCTCAATGTGTCAGTTGATGAACTGTCAATACTGTTTAGATATTATCATGGATTTCATTGTTTTAATAGTTATTTAAAGAAGATATTTTTCACTAATATCCATAATGCTTTCAACCTTCCCTGATAATCTTTAATATTATCATCTAGCTTTGTTAATCATTAGCATTCCTAAAATTGTTTATATTATATTCCTTAAATTAATTTTTATTCCAGCTGTATTTGATATATTCCTTGTAAACATTAAACAATAACGGGCATATTTAATAAGGGGGTAAAGCCTGATTGGGGCACCCCCGCAATGGTTTAATGCTATATAAGTGCTAAATATCCCCGATTTCTAAAACTCGTAATTTTATGAGTATCGAGCGAAGTAAAAAAAAAGTATTGGAATATGATTTTTCTTGTTAAGTGGTCTTTTAGGCATCAGCTGTTTACAGAGTATTATATATATATAAATTTAGTGATTGGTCCCTCTGCTCGGAGCTCTAAGAACACGCCCATTTCTCCTGACAGCCATCTTCTACGAGCTACCGCAGTCTCACATAAGCAAGTGGATAGTATCCTTACTGACGTGAAAGAATCGGGCTGATGAAAAAAGTGCATAAGCTCTTTCCATGGAAAATTTGGAGATAGTTATATGTAACAGTAAGGTAAGTGTCGCGATAATAGCGGGATGAAAAAACGTGGCAAGATTTTGTTTGCCTCCGTTTCTAGGCTACCAGAACCCGCCTAGTTTCAGACCCCCCTCTAACGAGATGCCTCTGTCTCAGAAGGATACATGCCCATGTATGAAGCTGAAACGCTTTTCATGGTAAGTTGTCCAATATGTTTCAGTGTTCTTATATGCCATAAACTATCACAATTGCAACTAGAACACTCTGGCAGTAAAAAGTAAATATTGCCACAAATATTGCTCATATCTTAATTTCTTAAAAACTGAGGATTGTCCCACTCTGGCTCTAACCGCCTCATACAGCCTTAGCGAACACTTGTAAGTATTACAATTTCCTTTGTATACATCCCTCGTATTTTCAGTACAGAGTGGAATATAATTTTCTCAAAGTTTGTACTCTCCTTTTATGAATATTCTACGATTTTAAAATAACAAATGCCTGAAGTTGTCAGTTATCAATCGTTTTCTTGTCAAAAAAATCTAGTCAAAAGCCTTCTTTCAAGAAGGAAACAAACATATGCATAAATATTCATGTCTATGTATCTCTCTTTTTACAATGCAATTGCCTCTTATGTAAACAAACAATGTATTTCTAGTGCGAAACCCAATTCAGAATCCAAATTGAATGTTGCTTAATCTCTCTTCAAGGTAACGATTCACTCTATCATGTATTATTATTAAAAATATTTGAAACACGTGACTCACTATGTCATTATATTTCATCGCACTTGACTTGCTCGTCGTCTCCTTTACCCACCTCTGTCACATTATGTTCCTACTTTCAGGGTGTCCATGAATTAACTCCTCTTAGACGTATTCACTCACTCGAGGGGCATACAAATATCTTCAGACTGGTGAAGATATACCTTATACAGTGTCAGTTACAGTAAATGCAGAAATAAAACAAAATACTCGTAACTACTAAAAGGTGTTTAGCAAACTTTTTATGAGTAAAGCATTATTGCCAACCCTGACTCCCAAAATATTCACAGTATTAAAAATGTTACTTTCAATAAAACATGGAGGTTAGACGTAAAGGTTTTGCTAAAAATGCAGTAAAATTCCCACGCATTCGTAACTGGTAAGGTAATTAAGTTTTTGTTAGTGTATAATGGCATAACAAACGTTTAACTACTCCTAATTCGACCTTGGTGTGCCTGTGTACGTGCTTCTAGCGTGTGTGTAACAGGTTATTACCTCTACCTAATATACTTCAAGGACAACAGTTACTTGATACTTTTAAGGCCAAAGTTGTTTCATAAAAATCTAATCATGTATAATGGCCCATAAAAGTTTAAAGTAGGCTATTGGCCAAGAGAACTGCACACAGGAAAAAACAAATTTTTTAAATGAAGGTTTAATTGTAGACATTTCTACATCTTACTGTGGTATTTCCAAGTGATGCAAAAGAGGTAATAGAATTTCTTAGAATCTTGCACAAGTTGAAATTTTATGCGGTTTAATACAGTTCTGTTTTAATTTTATATTTAGAATACTGGTATTGTATGTTGGGAAATATATAATAAAAATCGAACAAATGTTACAAGTCATTTCTATTAAAAATGGATTTTCGTTAGTAATTCATCATAAAACACATTTTCTTCTATGCGTGTTTTGATTCTCAAGCATTTATTTAAATTTAATTAACAAAGTTAACTCAACTTAGGCAGATATAGCCTATTCAAATAAATAAATACATTTTTAAAATGTGATCTTGTACATCTTATAGTCTCAAATATTTGACATTACAGAAAGTTAAAAAAAATATATATTGCATTCTAACTAAAAAAAAATATTATAATGTAGCAGTCAGTTGGAATTACCTATAAAAGTGAACACTTCATTTGAAAAATGTAGTTAATAGATTTATTAATATAATGTAATTGATGTAGGTAATGATGCAAGATTGTAGTCAATAATAAACCTTTATCACATTTTACAAAAATTGCTGATTTACTGGAATTTTGTTTAATTTAAGTTTGTTCTTAAAAAGTGTCAGATGCAAATAAAATTTTATTAAATTAAATTATTAGGATTAAATTTTAAAGTTTTAAAATAAAAAAAACTTAATAGAAATATTTAATTAATTCACATTATAATGAATTCATTGCAGTGGCATTTATTCAAAAGTAAATAAATATTTTATTAACTGATAACAAATATTGAATACTAACATTTTACGTTAATAATGTACAATAAACAGTGTAACATAACCTACATGTTAAGACAGTTGGTCTACAACATAACCTGTAACATAAAGTCAGCGATTGTATGAAATCACATGTTATCTCTTAAAGTTGTTGAATAAATCATATTAGTATAGCCATGAAGATGTGTTAGACCATGACGATTTTAATGTGTTAGCACCAAATCAAAGATTCTTCCCGTGCTATATTTTTGTTAAAACGCGTCTAAAGAAGTATTTCTCTTTAATTGAAGGGTTTTTATTTGCATCAATATAAAAAAAATACAATATTGATAGACAGCAGACCTTGATATTCATTAATATCAAAACCAAAGCGAGGACGTAAAGGCAATGTAAACTCCATCTTTTAAAAATCTATCTAATCCATTCATTTGTCTAAAATCTACTGATACTATGACCCTTTAACGGGGTTCATACATACTTGTATAGCCATAAAATAACATATTCAGACAGAATAACAGTCAACGTACGACCCATACTGTGCAGAAAGGTCCAAATTAGTTGTATTATGTACGTAAGCACTAACAAAGGATTTTGCAGTTTCAATCTTAAAGTGTAAAAGTAGCTGCACTTGCAAAGTATTGTTAACTGGGCGATGCAGTTCCGTCGAAACGGAACCGGATGTATGATCTAGACAACTTAATGTAATTAAAAATAAGTAACGTTATTTAATTACCATTATGGTTGAAAATGTGAAAGCAAAGCCATTAGAAGGGATAAGGGGTTTACAAGAAGGGATGAACAAGTAAATTACATGGAAATGAGAGAAAACCTCAAAATACTCCTACAATCACCATCGACATTCGAGAAGACGCAGCTTGTCAAGAGGGAAAGGAGATGCCCTGTACCAAAATTCGCGAAAAAGCCGGATAGAAGAGTTAAACCCAAATTAAAGAAACAGACAATATTTTGATCATTTTTGAGTGAGCTTGCTTTGTGCGCGAAACCGGAAGCCCAGCGGAGGAAAAAGTAGCATGATGTCGTGACGTAGATCTTAGAAGCCCCCATTGGTTGACAAAACATGGTACGATGCGTCTCGTGGGAACGAGAAAGCCCAGCGGGGGTTAAAAGAAACAGCGTTATTCGAGACTTCAAAGGGACGTCGGTTCGGTCGCTACAGGTCACAAGCCTTTGTTTCAGTTTGTGATCTGTAAATGACGACGATGAAAATGACGTGCTAAGCGCGAGACTGGTCGTCACTAAAATGTAGTCGCGTGTGGTTTGGAACCATTTTGGAGGAAGTAACTTCTCCAAAAGTGGTCTCCAAAGTTTAACATCTATGTGGCGGCGTTCTTAAGACGTTTGTGTGTGTTAGAGGTGAACAATATGAAAAATTATTAGAGTCAGTAAGGTAATTTATAAAAAAACAGTGCTTCAAAATTTATATAAAACAGTGAACAGTGAAGAAATCCAAATTTAATTAAATGTCAATTTTTAATTCAACCTTTTATATATGAACAGTGAAAAATAAATAATTAAATAAATAATTGAACAATAAGAACTTAAGAACTGAAAGCGGGGGAGCAAAATTGTATAAGTTTCAAAATCGGGATATTAAAATTCTATCACGGCATCGCAGCAGGCACGCCAACAGTCAAGATCGGTGACATCGCATACCAAGATGGCCACCCCAGAAACAAACGATCTCGAGGGAGAAGAAAGAAAAATCTACCAGGATTTAGGAGTGACACTGGTTAAGTTCAAGTTAATTTCTCTCGTTTTCATTTAATTAAATTAAAAATTCTATACAGAAAAATTTTTGGGGAAAATTGACATTTTAAATAATTCAATTTCAAATAAAATTTCTTTTTAAAAAAGTTAAAAAATTTCAAACAATGGCTTTGTTTAATTCATGAACTAGAGGGGGTAGTGGTTAGTGGGGGAAATTCCCACCACAAAATGGAGGAGTTATCCAAACAAGTTTATAAATATGAAATAGAATTAAATTATTAGTAAATTGGAAATTTTTTTTTAAATAGAGAAAGTTATAAATTGTTTTGGAAAGAAATTAATTAAGTAAATGTTAGAAATTAAAAGCTTTTTAAATATAAAAATTAGCGATAAATGAATAAAATGTAAACAGGTGTTAAGAAATTTGTTTATGAGTTTTGTGCAAAGAAGTCAAATAAGACAGATGATTCAACAGAGAAGGTTTCTTTTTTTGTAGTATTTTAGACCAACGTTAAATATTTAAAATTATTAAATGATAATCAAGTAAAATTATTAAATGAGAGAGGGTTAAAATTAATGAATGAGAATTAACTAAAATTAATTAATAATAAGCAATTAAAATTAATTAATGAGAAAGGGTTAAAATTAATTAATGGGAATAAATTAAAATTAATTAATGAAAAATTAATTAACTTTTATAAATCAGATTTAATTAAAATATAAAGTGGTTTAAGGGTTTACAAAATTATTTGGAATTAAAATATAAAGGGGTTTAAGGGTTTACAAAATTATTTGGAATTAAAATAAAAGGGTTGTGAAATGAAAAAACGTAGAAATACGTACCCAAAGGGTTAAATTTCAGCAAGTTAGGTTTCTTATAATAAAGTCCAGTGACCTGTTCTCTGGCAGATTTTGGTGGGTATCATAGTTTGGCTAGGATAGGCCCTGTCAGAATTCTGAGCTTGCGGTGGCGCGGTGTGCGCTACGCTGCAGTGTGTGTGTGTGTGTGTGTTTGTTTGTAAAATTTGGAAATACAAGTATTTAAATACCAATTATGGTTTCTCGATATTACAATGTTTGATGGACAAAAAGGAGAAATAATATTTATTATTACTATATTGAATAATGTTGCGTATTTCAAATAATATTTAAATATTCTAAACTAAAAATAAAATGTTCAATTCCAATATATATATTAATTGATACCGAATATTTTTTGTAATTCCGTATTTTGAGCTTTATGTTATAGGTAAATAAGCAACGCGTAAAGTATCACTGGGAATACATCTATTCTGTTACAAAGTCAAACCCAATTTACTACGTAGCAAATAGATACACTAAATGGAGAAAAATATCTGTGCCAATAGTGGTGAAGAAGCTGAGAAATAGAATTTCGTAAATTCGATGAGCTTTTTAACTCTACATATCTGAGTATACTGGTGGAATTCTCTCGGATTTTAGTACCGCATCTGGCAGGAGTTCAAGCAAAAACATACGAAGATTCTGTTAGAACTTTCTCGCTGGCGAGCAGTATATTCTGTGCTTTATTTAAGGGTTTTAAGTATGTTGAAATCAGGAGAACAATATTGTGGAAATCATCAATATAACAAATATTAAATAGTTGATCGAAGGAACTTACAGCCATCCTGTAACTGGAAGAACTTGTCTGGGTATTTTCTATGCTCACTAAATATTACTTGGAACCGACCGGTAGTAACCGATTTGGCAACAGTGGATGTGTTGATCAAATGCTTTGTTGCTGGCTATCGCTAAACATCATATCATGCAGAAAACTTGGGAAACACCTACACAATCGGCGTCATCCACTATGATACTGGTTTAGTGGTTCTACAAACATTTACACGCAGGACGAAACAATCTGTTAGTATCGTCACGGCAAAATTGTTTCAGAAGAATCTAGTTAGTTTTATCATGGTTTTTTGGTTCGTATAGTACAGACCTGATAACCATTTTTTGAACCTAAGAGGCCTAGAGCATGCCTTCACTGGCATTATTTAAACGAAACCAAGGGACACTAGGTTTCATGTGTAAAATCCACAGTACTTGTAACTAACACAGTACCTGTAAATAACGCAAGGTACTATTTCCACAATATTTGATCAAATATTGCTACAATATTTGATAAAATAATCCTAATTTAATACACTATCATGTGCAATTCTTACTTGACAAAGAATCTGTCGACGCCTCCTCTCCATTGTAGTCCTTGGGCAACAACTGCTGAGGGATGTTACCGTACAAGTTCTTTATTTCATCTGTGGTGTACAAATGTATCTGCAAAACACAAAACGTATAATTATAATGCAATATAAGTTTGCTTCGCGAGATAAATGCACAAATGACAAAAGGGGGTGTAAAGCTTTACTCAAATACAAAACTCTCTCACAAAATGTTAAAAAGCCAATATTAATGTCATTTCAAATAAACATACATAAATACCGACTTTAAACATTTAAAACATTTCTGCATTCTGCGCACTTTAAACGTTTGTAAGTTATGAGACGATCGAGGAATTGATTATTCCAACTTCCGTCGTTCTAATAGTAGAACCATTAGATGGCAACTAAATCTCTCTTCCACGCCCGTGCGCCCTGTCTATCTCTCTTCCACGCTCGTGCGCCCTGTCTATCTGTCTTCCACGCCGGTGTGCCCTGTCTATCTCTCTTTCACGCTCGTGACCCATGTCTATCTCTCTTCCACGCCCGTGCGCCCTGTCTATCTCTCTTCCACGCTCGTGCGCCCTGTCTATCTCTCGTCCACGCCCGTGCGCCCTGTCTATCTTTCTTCCACGCTCGTGACCTCTGTCTATCTCTCTTCCACGCTCGTGCGCCCTGTCTATCTCTCTTCCACGCCCGTGCGCCCTGTCTATCTCTCTTCCACGCTCATGCGCCCTGTCTATCTCTCTTCCACGCTCGTGCGCCCTGTCTATCTCTCTTCCACGCTCGTGCGCCCTGTCTATCTGTCTTCCACGCCGGTGTGCCCTGTCTATCTGTCTTCCACGCCGGTGTGCCCTGTCTATCTCTCTTCCACGCTCGTGACCCCTGTCTATCTCTCTTCCACGCCCGTGCGCCCTGTCTATCTTTCTTCCACGCTCGTGCGCCCTGTCTATCTCTCTTCCACGCTCGTGCGCCCTGTCTATCTCTCTTCCACGCTCATGCGCCCTGCCTATCTCTCTTCCACGCTCGTGCGCCCTGTCTATCTCTCTTCCACGTTCATGCTCCCGGTCTATCTCTCTTCCACGCTCGTGCGCCCTATCTATCTCTCTTCCACGCTCGTGCGCCCTGTCTATCTCTCTTCCACGCTCGTGTGCCCTATCTATCTCTCTTCCACGCTCGTGCGCCCTGTCTATCTCTCTTCCACGCTCGTGCGCCCTTTCTATCTCTCTTCCACGCTCGTGCGCCCTGTCTATCTCTCTTCCACGCTCGTGCGCCCTGTCTATCTCTCTTCCACGCCCGTGCGCCCTGTCTATCTCTCTTCCACGCTCGTGCGCCCTGTCTATCTTTCTTCCACGCTCGTGCGCCCTGTCTATCTCTCTTCCACGCTCGTGCGCCCTTTCTATCTCTCTTCCACGCTCGTGCGCCCTGTCTATCTCTCTTCCACGCTCGTGCGCCCTGTCTATCTCTCTTCCACGCCCGTGCGCCCTACACATCTACACATTCGCGCGTGCACACGCTCACACACACAACTTGAAACAGGAAGTATCAATCATAATTATATTAATTATTTAAAAAGACGTTTTTTATAATTTAATCGTATCTACTACAAATCTTACAATGAATTTTTAATCTCATGTTTGTAGTGGAGTGCTAGGACGGCAATTCAGCTCCCATTAAGTAGGTTTGGCGTCTTCAGCACCTTCCCTCCTAATAAAACCAAATATTATACACATTTTTACATTCAACCTATTCAGTTCAGATTTCTTTGCCACAGTAGACACAAGATCTACTCATACAAGCGATCTTGCACACGTGAACCATAATTTTATCCTATTTTCAGTATATTTTCACTTTATCCCTCTCTATGTTTATTTATTTCTTAAGAATAGATAATTGTTTTATATAATTAATAAAACGTTTAAAGGTTTGAAAACCAGTTATAAAAGATTTAAAATACAGAATAGAATCGATTTTTTAAAATTAATTATTAAAGATATAAATTTTATTTTTTTTACGTTTTAATAAATTGCTCTAGACTTGCTTTTAGTATAAATAATAGTAATATTGAGCTATATTGCTCAATAAAATACTTTATTAATGCGTGTAGGGTAATTTCTACAAGATACTTAGTATGTTACATTATAACATACTAGATTATATGTAATCTAAGATTAAGTGGTTAATCTAAGCACAGTATCATCTAAGGTTTTAAATAAATAAGGTCTGAAAAAGATATTCAGGTATTAGTCATTTCGTTTTTGTTACTATTTTTTAAAATATATTGTTCGTTCATTTTAAAATCAAAGTCGCTTATAATGTTATATGTAGTTTAAAGTCGCTATAATGTTATATGTAGTTTAAAGTCGCTATAATGTTATATGTAGTTTAAAGTCGCTTATAATGTTATATGTAGTTTAAAGTCGCTATAATGTTATATGTAGTTTAAAGTCGCTTATAATGTTATATGTAGTTTAAAGTCGCTTATTATGTTATATGTAGTTTAAAGTCGCTATAATGTTATATGTAGTTTAAAGTCGCTTATTATGTTATATGTAGTTTAAAGTCGCTTATAATGTTATATGTAGTGTAAAGTCGCTTATAATGTTATATGTAGTTTAAAGTCGCTCATAATGTTATATGTAGTTTAAAGCCGCTATAATGTTATATGTAGTTTAAAGTCGCTATAATGTTATATGTAGTTTAAAGTCGCTTATAATGTTATATGTAGTTTAAAGTCGCTATAATGTTATATGTAGTTTAAAGTCGCTATAATGTTATATGTAGTTTAAAGTCGCTTATAATGTTATATGTAGTTTAAAGTCGCTTATAATGTTATATGTAGTTTAAAGCCGCTATAATGTTATATGTAGTTTAAAGTCGCTATAATGTTATATGTAGTTTAAAGTCGCTTATAATGTTATATGTAGTTTAAAGTCGCTATAATGTTATATGTAGTTTAAAGTCGCTTATTATGTTATATGTAGTTTAAAGTCGCTTATAATGTTATATGTAGTGTAAAGTCGCTTATAATGTTATATGTAGTTTAAAGTCGCTATAATGTTATATGTAGTTTAAAGTCGCTTATTATGTTATATGTAGTTTAAAGTCGCTATAATGTTATATGTAGTTTAAAGTCGCTTATTATGTTATATGTAGTTTAAAGTCGCTTATAATGTTATATGTAGTGTAAAGTCGCTTATAATGTTATATGTAGTTTAAAGTCGCTCATAATGTTATATGTAGTTTAAAGCCGCTATAATGTTATATGTAGTTTAAAGTCGCTATAATGTTATATGTAGTTTAAAGTCGCTTATTATGTTATATGTAGTTTAAAGCCGCTTATAATGTTATATGTAGTTTAAAGTCGCTTATTATGTTATATGTAGTTTAAAGTCGCTTATTATGTTATATGTAGTTTAAAGTCGCTTATTATGTTATATGTAGTTTAAAGTCGCTTATAATGTTATATGTAGTTTAAAGTCGCTTATAATGTTATATGTAGTTTAAAGTCGCTTATAATGTTATATGTAGTTTAAAGTCGCTTATAATGTTATATGTAGTTTAAAGTCGCTTATAATGTTATATGTAGTGTAAAGTCGCTTATAATGTTATATGTAGTGTAAAGTCGCTTATAATGTTATATGTAGTTTAAAGTCGCTTATAATGTTATATGTAGTTTAAAGTCGCTTATAATGTTATATGTAGTTTAAAGTCGCTTATAATGTTATATGTAGTTTAAAGTCGCTTATTATGTTATATGTAGTTTAAAGTCGCTTATTATGTTATATGTATTTTAAAGTCGCCTATAATGTTATATGTAGTTTAAAGTCGCTTATAATGTTATATGTAGTTTAAAGTCGCTTATAATGTTATATGTAGTGTAAAGTCGCTTATAATGTTATATGTAGTGTAAAGTCGCTTATAATGTTATATGTAGTTTAAAGTCGCTTATAATGTTATATGTAGTTTAAAGTCGCTTATAATGTTATATGTAGTTTAAAGTCGCTATAATGTTATATCTAGTTTAAAGTCGCTATAATGTTATATGTAGTTTAAAGTCGCTTATAGTGTTATATGTAGTTTAAAATCGCTTATAATGTTATATGTAGTTTAAAGTCGCTTATAATGTTGTATGTAGTTTAAAGTCGCTTATAATGTTATATGTAGTGTAAAGTCGCTTATAATGTTATATGTAGTTTAAAGTCGCTTATAATGTTATATGTAGTTTAAAGTCGCTTATAATGTTATATGTAGTTTAAAGTCGCTTATAATGTTATATGTAGTTTAAAGTCGCTATAATGTTATATGTAGTTTAAAGTCGCTTATTATGTTATATGTAGTTTAAAGTCGCTTATTATGTTATATGTAGTTTAAAGTCGCTTATAATGTTATATGTAGTTTAAAGTCGCTTATAATGTTATATGTAGTTTAAAGTCGCTTATAATGTTATATGTAGTTTAAAGTCGCTATAATGTTATATGTAGTTTAAAGTCGCTATAATGTTATATGTAGTTTAAAGCCGCTTATAATGTTATATGTAGTTTAAAGTCGCTATAATGTTATATGTAGTTTAAAGTCGCTATAATGTTATATGTAGTTTAAAGTCGCTTATAATGATATATGTAGTTTAAAGTCGCTTATTATGTTATATGTAGTTTAAAGTCGCTATAATGTTATATGTAGTTTAAAGTCGCTATAATGTTATATGTAGTTTAAAGTCGCTCATAATGTTATATGTAGTTTAAAGCCGCTATAATGTTATATGTAGTTTAAAGTCGCTATAATGTTATATGTAGTTTAAAGTCGCTTATAATGTTATATGTAGTTTAAAGTCGCTATAATGTTATATGTAGTTTAAAGTCGCTATAATGTTATATGTAGTTTAAAGTCGCTTATAATGTTATATGTAGTTTAAAGTCGCTTATTATGTTATATGTAATTTAAAGTCGCTATAATGTTATATGTAGTTTAAAGTCGCTATAATGTTATATGTAGTTTAAAGTCGCTATAATGTTATATGTAGTTTAAAGTCGCTTATAATGTTATATGTAGTTTAAAGTCGCTATAATGTTATATGTAATTTAAAGTCGCTATAATGTTATATGTAGTTTAAAGTCGCTTATAATGTTATATGTAGTTTAAAGTCGCTTATAATGTTATATGTAGTTTAAAGTAGCTTATAATGTTATATGTAGTTTAAAGTCGCTATAATGTTATATGTAGTTTTAAGTCGCTATAATGTTATATGTAGTTTAAAGTCGCTATAATGTTATATGTAGTTTAAAGTCGCTATAATGTTATATGTAGTTTAAAGTCGCTTATAATGTTATATGTAGTTTAAAGTCGCTTATAATGTTATATGTAGTTTAAAGTCGCTTATAATGTTATATGTAGTTTAAAGTCGCTTATAGTGTTGTATGTAGTTTAAAGTCGCTTATAATGTTATGTGTATTTTAAAGTCGCTTATAATGTTATATGTAGTTTAAAGTCGCTTATAATGTTATATGTAGTTTAAAGTCGCTATAATGTTATATGTAGTTTAAAGTAGCTTATAATGTTATATGTAGTTTAAAGTCGCTTATAATGTTATATGTAGTTTAAAATCGCTTATAATGTTATATGTAGTTTAAAGTCGCTTATAACGTTATATGTAGTTTAAAGTCGCTATAATGTTATATGTAGTTTAAAGTCGCTTATAATGTGATATGTAGTTTAAAGTCGCTTTAATGTTATATGTAGTTTAAAGTCGCTTATAATGTTATATGTAGTTTAAAGTCGCTATAATGTTATGTAGTTTAAAAAAATGAACTTTTAAATTCCTATATGACCAAAATACACCAGCGGAAATATTTTCCATTAAAAAAATATCGAAACTATATACTTACGTGTTGAACGTGTTGTTTGTGTATGAAAGGTCTGATCATAGTCATAATGTGGGTCATAACTGGGTTGACGTTGATCACGTGGATGCCTTTCAGTCGCACCGGCATCGCATCCTGGCGGAGAAAATATCAATTAGTACAATCTAGTGTAATTAATAAAGCAAATTAAATTAAGTCACGTATTCCCCAGTAATTGAATTTAGTTACGTGTACTCTATGTAGAAGGTCATAATAATTCATTTATATAATATGTAAAGCCAACTGATAGGAAATGTATCCGAAATTAACTCTAGTTTAAAATCCAACTTTGGACCGTAGTGGTAAACCTTTATTATGCTAGTGATAATACGAAAAAGTAGGCAAAGTATGTAACAGTATGAAAGTGTTATAAGTGGATTTCAGCTAGAATAGATAAAAATTATGCGTAATTTCATAATACGTACATTTTAACAGTAGAGATAGTAGGGCACAAAAATGTAGCATATTAAGGTATTATTACGTAAAGGTGGATTCGAATATTTGGTGTAATATTTGGAAGAAAGTAACAAATGAGACTGGGCGATAGAAATTAAAATGTCAATAGGATTAAAAATACATTGATTAAGTTATTACAAACGTTTAACACATTTAGAATACTACTGAATATACAGTAAATTGTATTTAAAATGAGTTAAAAATTACGTCTAAATAACCTCTAAATCAGAGTTGTCCAACTTACAAAGGTGGGAAGGGGACCGAAACTTAACCTTTGGTGCGGGGTCCGAGAAATCTATTTACCAGGGGGATGGAATTAAAATTAATGCCAGGGGAGAAACGTTTTTGAAATTAGATGAAAAATAGTAAATTTAGAAGCAGTTAGAAGACTTCAACTGACTGATACACTGATCTAATTTTGTATAACTTTATTAAACAACTATTTCTTTTTAAGTTTGAAAATCTATTGGTGGGCCAGCATAGAATAGGCCGGCTCTCTGATAGCCAGTTAGACAACTCTGCTCTAAATTGTGAAAAAAAAACAGTTAGCGTTAACTCAATCCACTATAAGCGTGTTTAGATGGAAATTATCAAAAAACGTTTTCATACTGTCGAAGGAAATTCTATTCCCCATACTAAAAGTCGTCAGACGCCCTGAAAGTCTTACCTTAAAAATACAAACATTTTGTAAAGAAGACTAAATGAGTGCGAAAAAGTGCAGGCTTGCTCCTTTAATGTCTGAAATCAATAATACTCCAACAATACATCTTAGCCAACTGTTTACATATTTATCTGATTGACCTATAACTAGTTCGTCCGCTAAAGATAAGACGTTAAAGATAACGGACCGATGAAACACCCACTGACTGACTAATCAAAACGAATAGTGACAGTCAAGCCCTACTACATACAGGACTGCACTAAGATGGCGACTCAGCATTTAAATGTTTGCGCTGCGCCCACACTAGCTTCGGAGATAAAATGCCAATATACAGGACTGCACTGATATGGCGACTCAGCATTCAAATGTTTGCGCTGCGCCCACACTAGCTTCGGAGATAAAATGCCAATATACAGGACTGCACTGAGATGGCGACTCAGCATTCAAATGTTTGCGCTGCGCCTAAAACTAGCTTCGGAGATAAAATGCCAATATACAGGACTACACTAAGATGGCGACTCAGCATTCAAATGTTTGCGCTGCGCCTACACTAGCTTCGGAGATAAAATGCCAATATACAGGACTGCACTGATATGGCGACTCAGTATTCAAATGTTTGCGCTGCGCCTACACTAGCTTCGGAGATAAAATGCCAATATACAGGACTACACTAAGATGGCGACTCAGCATTCAAATGTTTGCGCTGCGCCTACACTAGCTTCGGAGATAAAATGCCAATATACAGGACTGCACTAAGATGGCGACTCAGCATTCAAATGTTTGCTCTGCGCCTACACTAGCTTCGGAGATAAAATGCCAATATACAGGACTGCACTAAGATGGCGACTCAGCATTCAAATGTTTGCTCTGCGCCTACACTAGCTTCGGAGATAAAATGCCAATATACAGGACTGCACTGAGATGGCGACTCAGCATTCAAATGTTTGCTCTGCGCCTACACTAGCTTCGGAGATAAAATGCCAATATACAGGACTGCACTGAGATGGCGACTCAGCATTCAAATGTTTGCTCTGCGCCTACACTAGCTTCGGAGATAAAATGCCAATATACAGGACTGCACTAAGATGGCGACTCAGCATTCAAATGTTTGCTCTGCGCCTACACTAGCTTCGGAGATAAAATGCCAATATACAGGACTGCACTGAGATGGCGACTCAGCATTCAAATGTTTGCGCTGCGCCTACACTAGCTTCGGAGATAAAATGCCAATATACAGGACTGCACTGAGATGGCGACTCAGCATTCAAATGTTTGCGCTGCGCCTACACTAGCTTCGGAGATAAAATGCCAATATACAGGACTGCACTGAGATGGCGACTCAGCATTCAAATGTTTGCGCTGCGCCTACACTAGCTTCGGAGATAAAATGCCAATATACAGGACTGCACTGAGATGGCGACTCAGCATTCAAATGTTTGCGCTGCGCCTACACTAGCTTCGGAGATAAAATGCCAATATACAGGACTGCACTGAGATGGCGACTCAGCATTCAAATGTTTGCGCTGCGCCTACACTAGCTTCGGAGATAAAATGCCAATATACAGGACTGCACTGAGATGGCGACTCAGCATTCAAATGTTTGCTCTGCGCCTACACTAGCTTCGGAGATAAAATGCCAATATACAGGACTGCGCTGAGATGGCGACTCAGCATTCAAATGTTTGCTCTGCGCCTACACTAGCTTCGGAGATAAAATGCCAATATACAGGACTGCACTGAGATGGCGACTCAGCATTCAAATGTTTGCGCTGCGCCTACACTAGCTTCGGAGATAAAATGCCAATATACAGGACTGCACTAAGATGGCGACTCAGCATTCAAATGTTTGCTCTGCGCCTACACTAGCTTCGGAGATAAAATGCCAATATACAGGACTGCACTGAGATGGCGACTCAGCATTCAAATGTTTGCGCTGCGCCTACACTAGCTTCGGAGATAAAATGCCAATATACAGGACTGCACTAAGATGGCGACTCAGCATTCAAATGTTTGCGCTGCGCCTACACTAGCTTCGGAGATAAAATGCCAATATACAGGACTGCACTAAGATGGCGACTCAGCATTCAAATGTTTGCGCTGCGCCTACACTAGCTTCGGAGATAAAATGCCAATATACAGGACTGCACTAAGTTGGCGACTCAGCATTGAAATGTTTGCGCTGCGCCTACACTAGCTTCGGAGATAAAATGCCAATATACAGGACTGCACTAAGATGGCGACTCAGCATTCAAATGTTTGCGCTGCGCCTACACTAGCTTCGGAGATAAAATGCCAATATACAGGACTGCACTGAGATGGCGACTCAGCATTCAAATGTTTGCGCTGCGCCTACACTAGCTTCGGAGATAAAATGCCAATATACAGGACTACACTAAGATGGCGACTCAGCATTCAAATGTTTGCGCTGCGCCTACACTAGCTTCGGAGATAAAATGCCAATATACAGGACTGCACTGAGATGGCGACTCAGCATTCAAATGTTTGCGCTGCGCCTACACTAGCTTCGGAGATAAAATGCCAATATACAGGACTGCACTGAGATGGCGACTCAGCATTCAAATGTTTGCGCTGCGCCTACACTAGCTTCGGAGATAAAATGCCAATATACAGGACTGCACTAAGATGGCGACTCAGCATTCAAATGTTTGCGCTGCGCCTACACTAGCTTCGGAGATAAAATGCCAATATACAGGACTGCACTGAGATGGCGACTCAGCATTCAAATGTTTGCGCTGCGCCCACACTAGCTTCGGAGATAAAATGCCAATATACAGGCCTACACTGAGATGGCGACTCAGCATTCAAATGTTTGCGCTGCGCCTACACTAGCTTCGGAGATAAAATGCCAATATACAGGATTGCACTGAGATGGCGACTCAGCAATCAAATGTTTGCGCTGCGCCTACACTAGCTTCGGAGATAAAATGCCAATATACAGGACTGCACTGAGATGGCGACTCAGCATTCAAATGTTTGCGCTGCGCCTACACTAGCTTCGGAGATAAAATGCCAATATACAGGACTACACTAAGATGGCGACTCAGCATTCAAATGTTTGCGCTGCGCCTACACTAGCTTCGGAGATAAAATGCCAATATACAGGATTGCACTGAGATGGCGACTCAGCATTCAAATGTTTGCGCTGCGCCTACACTAGCTTCGGAGATAAAATGCCAATATACAGGACTGCACTGAGATGGCGACTCAGCATTCAAATGTTTGCGCTGCGCCTACACTAGCTTCGGAGATAAAATGCCAATATACAGGACTGCACTGAGATGGCGACTCAGCATTCAAGTGTTTGCGCTGCGCCTACACTAGCTTCGGAGATAAAATGCCAATATACAGGACTGCACTGAGGTGGCGACTCAGCATTCAAATGTTTGCGCTGCGCCTACACTAGCTTCGGAGATAAAATGCCAATATACAGGACTGCACTGAGATGGCGACTCAGCATTCAAATGTTTGCGCTGCGCCTACACTAGCTTCGGAGATAAAATGCCAATATACAGGACGTCACTGAGATGGCGACTCAGCATTAAAATGTTTACGCTTCGCCTACACTAGCTTCGGAGATAAAATGTCAATATACAGGACGTCACTGAGATGGCGACTCAGCATTAAAATGTTTACGCTTCGCCTACACTAGCTTCGGAGATAAAATGCCAATATACAGGACGTCACTGAGATGGCGACTCAGCATTAAAATGTTTGCGCTGCGCCTACACTAGCTTCGGAGATAAAATGCCAATATACAGGACTGCACTGAGATGGCGACTCAGCATTCAAATGTTTGCGCTGCGCCTACACTAGCTTCAGAGATAAAATGCCAATATACAGGACGTCACTGAGATGGCGACTCAGCATTAAAATGTTTACGCTTCGCCTACACTAGCTTCGGAGATAAAATGCCAATATACAGGCCTACACTGAGATGGCGACTCAGCATTCAAGTGTTTGCGCTGCGCCTACACTAGCTTCGGAGATAAAATGCCAATATACAGGACTGCACTGAGATGGCGACTCAGCATTCAAATGTTTGCGCTGCGCCTACACTAGCTTCGGAGATAAAATGCCAATATAGAGGACTACACTGAGATGGCGACCCAGCATTCAAATGTTTGCGCTGCGCCTACACTAGCTTCGGAGATAAAATGCCAATATACAGGACTGCACTGAGATGGCGACTCAGCATTAAAATGTTTACGCTTCGCCTACACTAGCTTCGGAGATAAAATGCCAATATAGAGGACTGCACTGAGATGGCGACTCAGCATTCAAATGTTTGCGCTGCGCCTACACTAGCTTCGGAGATAAAATGCCAATATACAGGACTGCACTGAGATGGCGACTCAGCATTCAAATGTTTGCGCTGCGCCTACACTAGCTTCGGAGATAAAATGCCAATATACAGGATTGCACTGAGATGGCGACTCAGCATTCAAATGTTTGCGCTGCGCCTACACTAGCTTCGGAGATAAAATGCCAATATATAGGACGTCACTGAGATGGCGACTCAGCATTTAAATGTTTACGCTGCGCCTACACTAGCTTCGGAGATAAAATGCCAATATACAGTACTGCACTGAGATGGCGACTCAGCATTCAAATATTTGCGCTGCGCCCACACTAGCTTCGGAGATAAAAAGGGTAATAGCACAAATAGACAGAATTATTATATTAAAATTTGTAGTACGTTTCTCCAATTATTTTTTTATTTTCTGAAAATCTGAAAACGATTCGGTTAGTCGGAGTCCGGATAACCTGATTTCTACTGTAGTTGATTGTTATAACTATTAAACTATTCGGCATCACGTTGACGTGTTTTAGTTTGGTAATCGACGGATCGGTGCATTGCGTCAGGCAGTGCTACTCAGTTAGAATTAGATAGTCTATTGTAAATGTTGTTACATGTGTACAAAAATTATAGAAGAGTGCAATTATAAAATTATAGGTGTAGACCTATAAAATGATATTTGAAGAAAAAACAACAAAACAAATAAATTACATTTTATCAATGGTTATGGCATCAGTTTTATTTAGTAATCACAGAAAATGTTGCAACAATAAATAGAAGAAGAGGAAAGGGTACCTTAAAAAATAGCTCTAAAGTTCATTGTCATTATCGTGTTTAAATAGAAGCAAGATTTGAATTTACTTTACAAAGCTTCAACCGAGACTGGAAGAAAGACATTTTGAAGTGTGAGAGATAAGACATTTCAACTGTATGAAGTCTATCTTCCAATTATTGTAGAGAATTGGCGAGACTGATTATGCTCTGGGAGCATCTATGAATTTGTAAATAAAATGTGAACTTTTTTTGTAACTCAAGTTAATTATTTATTCAAAACAAAGAGAGATCATAGTAGTGCAATCATAATTAATAAATAATTACAAACCCTTGATACAAATATTTACACAACCTTTTTGTGTATGTTTCTATACAGTTAGCACCATTAGAAGGTTACATACCTTTTTTTAAAACTTTTTTGTTCGCAACCTTTTGATGATACTAATTGTGTTAGCGATGTGTTTATACAAGTTTTGTAAATGTTTTAAGCAAGGGTTTATAATTGTTTAATAATTATAATTATTTAGGAACAAAACCTACAAACATTCAAAAATAATTATAACAACTAGGTCTCGATGAAAAGGGCATTATGGTTAGTGAGTTATACTTTAAAATAGTAGATATCTATTAAGTATAGTTAAAATTTCTGATGATGGCAACTCGATAATTAAAATGCGTTTTATTTATGTTTTATTTTGAGCGTATTAAAAATCTTTCTGCATTGAGTTGTGTTACAAAGTCGTTAATTTAAAACTTATATGAACCGATATAGAAAAGTTGGATGCTCAAGCAATAATGTAATGGTTGTTCAACTCATTTCTCAGGTTGTCTCACTGTACACCATACGACATGATTCTAAGCAAAGTCATTGCACTCTAGGCACTTTCTCTTAGCAAACACTTTATATAGTTAAGCGTACCTGGATGTAATTGAAGTATTTCCTTACTGATGACAGATTAACCCTTGTCAAATGACCGAGCGTCACTCCTGAGTGGTCGAACAGGAAGAGAAGTCCTTTTGTCTTGATACCGTTGTTCTGTAGGTAAGTGTCCACTACCATAAATAAAAGCTTGATAGCGTCGTCTAGCATAAACTGGGAAGATTCACAGTTGATCAGTTTGGCGAAGAGGACTGTGTAACCTTTGGGAGTAGTTTTGGGGAAAATGCAGAATTTTCTGGAAAAAAGTAACAGTTTAAATTAAGACGAAATAGGATTTCACTTTTACTTACATCATAGCAAAGAGAAGACCCTAATTTTTTATACCAAATGTAATAGTTTTTACATTTAGAAATTTGAATAAATACATTTGGAAAGCAATTTATAGTCACAAACAGTAACAGAAGACAAAGGCTATAAAGGCTTGAAAAGCGGAAAGTTTAACAATTTGCAAATACAATTTTTAAAATTTTCTCAGTCTGTAAATATTTTTTTATATAGTTTCCAAATAACATTATTTTCTAATAATTTTAGATGTTTTTATTGTTGGCAAAGGCGTTGTTAGCGACAATGCTAGAACTTTGATTTTCTATCACTATAACGGCCTTATAACTTATTCATCAGCACGTTGTGGTGAAAGTAACTAAAAATAGGACAAACAAAGAATGCAGTAAGCTCTGAATATGGAAATCATTCAGCGTAAACGTACATTACGTTGGAATAATAAAGGTATGTTGCAATTATGTTGTTGGGCTTGTTATTCTGCAAACCAAAGATATATTTACAAATTTTGTTCAATATTTAAACATATTTTATTACCAAAAATAGAAGATTAAAGGATCAGGAAAAGTTAAAAATAAATTGATGTTTAGCCTTGCATAATAAATATGTAGAAAATAGATGTAGTTTTCACTTTTTTGTAAGAGAGGGGCATGCAATAAATAATGACAAATTGGCGTAGTAATAAAACAGTATATAGGAGGCATTTTGTAATTTTTGTTGGTATCGCTAGAATCAGTTTACAAGTATTGTACTAAAAGCTTTCGTTATTAACCTGAAAGTTGCTTTAACAATTTAATTTTCACAAACATTGAACAACGTTTGATGATAGATTTTGTTTCCTGAAGGTGAAAAACAGACTAAATGCTTTTTTCAAATACTTTTACAGTATGAGCCGTGGAAGTTCTTTCACGTGGGTGGAACAGTCAAAAAGATATTCAGAAGCCTAGTTTTGATAGAAAGTCATATCCATTGTCTTTTGGGATGCTCAATGCGTCCTATTTTGTGATTTGTTGGAAGATCAGCTACAATAATCAACGTATATTAGATATGCTCTTCTATTAAGTAAATCCACAAATGGGAGTAAAATTTAGTGAGTCTTAGAGAAATACCTAATTTTGCTACTGACAATGCTCTCTCACATCCCTGTCAGCTGACCCCAAAAGTTATTGAAAAAGTAGTTAATACCTCATCCTCTGTACGGTCTAGATTCGGCACTTTCTGATTTTTATTTCTCTGTTCCACTAAAGAAGGCATTGGTGCAAAAGTTTCACCGAAAACGAGGAAGTCAAAGAATGTGTGGGTAAGTGGCACTTACAAGAACACAAGGACTTTGAATTTAACATGAAACACTAGTTCATCATTGTAACAAGTGTATAATTATTGGTGAATATTATGTAGAGAAATAAGAAAAGTGTTATTTTGTAAAAATAATCCGTAATCGTAAGATGACGGATGGGAATAAGGCAGATCATCTTTTGCAGCAAAAGTACAGTTGATACCAAAAGTACATTATAAAATTTTTGAAACTAGCAATAGGTATGAACGATGCCTAAATGTCTAAATGAGACGAGTTAAATAGATATTGGAGAAAAGTATAATATATCTTATACCTGGTATATTGAAGAACTGAAATATCAAGTGATGCTAGAGTAAGAAGAAAGCCGGAGGAGAATTGTTGGAAAGAGGATTTGTGAAAAGCCAACGATAGTTGAAATATAAAGGAGTTTGATGGAATACCAAATAGTCCTGGCCAAAGACAAGCAGGATTCAAATTGAAGGATTAGGAATGCATGCTAAGTAAACCTTTACAAGATATGAAGAATAGGGATTTGAAGTGAACAAGAACAAAACGAATTAAGCTACAAGTTTTTTTTAGGAAACCGAAGATATGTAGAAATAGTGAACAACGAGAAAATATAAAAAGTAAGGTTTAGAGATAAAAACTTTAAACCATAGAAAAATGGAAAAGGAAGTAGAAGAAGAAATCAGAGAATGGAAAACATTATTTGGGACATCAATTAAAACCATATTTACAGTCACAGTACACATTTAATCTACAATCATATATACTCGTATACAGTACTGAACTCCACTCAAGTAAGAGAGTTAAATTAAACTCAGAAGAAGAAGTTAAAGAAGGCAGTAAAAGTTCACCCCTATAATGAATAAGGAATGAACAAATAGTTGTAATAACGAAGAGACAGAGTAGTATATCATAGAACAGGTGGAAAAAAATCAGCTAGTTTAGTGTGCATGTCCAGAGGAGGGCGTATGTTACGATTTCGAAGCAAATAATACTAGATACTTGAAGAAAAAAAACTATATTAGAAAAATATCTTTACCCTGGCTGTTGGAATGATAGATGAGGATGGGACTGAAAGCATAACCAAGGATGGGATTATATAGATAGCAAATAACCAGGAAATCCATTATGTAGTATGAGGATATATATTAATATGCTGAGAATAAAGAGATCAGGTTAAAGTATCAACGAGAAACAAGAATCTGGATAAGTGCAGATGCAACAACACTAGAAGTCTTCTTACACAATCTACATCACGTCTACATCATGTCACGTTCTCATGATGATAGATAACTCGTGGCCGCAGTATGTTCACCGCATTAGATGTTAGAACGGCTCTAGGACAACTTCAGTTGCTCTCTATTATTATTACCTTGCCAAGGTTTCAATCACAACCAGGTCAAAGCTATCTTTTTCAAAGCTACAAATTATTAAAGAGTTGTTACAAGCGAGCGCACACAAACACACACACATTCTTAAAAAAAAAAAAAAAAAAAAAAAAAAAAATGCAGTAACCCTTCTAGAGCTATTCGTTGGAGGCTTTTCCAACGTTTACCCTTTCTAAGACACTAGAATCACGCACACACACTCACTCATACATTCGCCTACACACACACACACACACACACACACACACACACACACACACACACACACACACACACATACACACACACATTCACACACACACACACACACGCGCGCGCACGCACGCACACACACATACACACACACATTCACACACACACACACACACACACGCACGCGCGCATGCACGCACGCACACACACACACACACACACACACATTCACACACACACACACACACACGCGCGCACGCACGCACACACATACACACACATTCACACACACACACACACACACACACGCGCGCACGCACGCACGCACACACACACACACACACACACACACACATACACACACACACACACACACACACACACACACACACACACACACACACACACATAGACACACACATTCACACACACACACACACACGCGCGCACGCACGCACGCACACACACACACACACACACACACACACACACACAAACATTTTTACTGGAATACACAAACATTTTTTATGTGAATACTTACACAACATTCAGTATGTGTTTAATACCAGGCGCATTGAGGGAGCGATTGTCGAAAAATTCCGGGACGTTTGATTTGATGGTGAAGTACGTTTCCAGAGTCTTCTTGGTAGCTTCTAAACGGTAGTAACAACTATGAAGGACCAGTTTAAGGAGATCGTCTGAAGAAAATAAAGTGTTTTTCAAAATGCGCTAAAAAACTGACATTACATATCGATGTGTTATAGAGCAAATTTTCCTTTTAATCGAAATTATTTAAAACAATTATCTACCTGAGTATAAGTTTATTATTTTAAACAGCTGCTCTGAGGCTCATTATTAATTTTGTTCCTGTAAGTATTTCCTAACATCTTTCTAATAACAATTATCTACTCATTTTTACCAAGGCAAACGTAATTAAATATGTGTGGTGTGCGTGTATGAATGTATATAATTTAGTGTATTCTTGTTTTTTTGTTATGTATCGTAATTAGGTTTTAAAACACATTAGCGATATTACCAGATATTAGAACTGAAAAAATGGTTTAGGGAATTTCTAAATCTTAAATTATAAGTAATATGTTATCGAATATGTGATATAAAAGAATTTTTCAAGTTGGTTGTAGAATATTTTGGATATGTAAAATATCAATATAATTAAAGTTTGTATAGGTAGTGGGTGGACAACTTTTCTTACCCCTTTTGTGAGCAGTTCTACATCAGGTAAGCGACCCTGGCCTTGCTATGCTGTCATTTCTCGTTTATCTGCCCTGTAATAACACTATTTTCTTTCCTCAGCCCTTACTAATTCCATCTACCCTTATCCTATCATTTAAAAGGGGGTGTAGGCCTAACTGCCAGGCAGCTTTTGCAACATAGATCCCCTGGAAGAAGGGGGTACTATGACTCCCACAGAGAGTAGGTCTAGTACAGGTAAGCAAAGTTGTTAGCGTTGTTCCAGCTTTCCTTTCTATATCCTCTACGAGCTGGTTTTCTGGCCTTACCTTAGATCTACCTGTTTTCGCAATAGTTGTCTGTATTTTGTTGACCAATGTATTTATTCTAACTGCTCATATTACAGTACCGCGATCGGCGTATCTCTGCTGCCACAGAGCACCACTGATTGCGTTTATCTTTTTCTCACTAATATATATTATCTGGACTTTCCCCCAATTTTATTATAGGCTCTCATATCTAAAGTATTAGAGACGTATATCTCATATCTTTAGCATATGAGACTCTTGCCCATTAATCGTAATTCGAATGTAATTGTTTTGCCATGAATCTTCTTCAATATTTCCTCTGCCGTAACCACACTAATCCCATTATAACATGATTGTTTTCTCTTTGTCTCCTGGGTATTCATTTCTAAGTGTGTTTAGTATTCTACCCTCTGTCATTCTTTTCCTATTGCCACACGAAGAAAGCTGTTTTCTCTCTACAGTGTCTGTAGGTAGTTTCTCCACACTCATTATTTCTTTAATCTTATTATTAAGGTCTTCTAATGTATAAGTGCAGAATCTTAGTGAAATTTGTTTCTATTGCATTTATTCGTTTCTTCATGTTCTTGTTTACTATCACTGTTTACAGAATTCGGGGAGAAAACTCACTGTACTTTTCATGAAAACGATAGTTAAGTGTTTATTGTTGCATTCAGAAATATTGTAAGAAAAGTTAAACAAAATAAATAGATGAAACTACATTTAAATTTTAAAAATCATTAAACATAGTAAATAATAGTGTATAACACGTATATATAGGTACACACACGTATATACGTTACCACAGTCTATATAAAAAACATGTAAAAACCGGTTTCTAGAACTTTCTATTTATATTTTAAGGCTCTGTATTATAAATGACATATTTCCTGAAATAGCCAATTTTATTTCACATCACAAGTAACTCTGGTACTGTAGACATTTTTACTTAATTTTATATATGTTGAAGTGAATGCTATAAGCGTATACTTTAATCTAAGGTAGAATATAGGAACAAATAATGAAAACGATTCCAGTCAGACAAAATAATATAATGTTGAAATCCGGGTAAATAGAATCTTGACAGATCAAGATGCCAAATCCGGAGCTGTTTCGTAATAATAATATTATCAAGACGATTTCAATACTTCGTAGAAGCAACGACTTATAAATTACAAGCAATATATTTACATATAGTAAAATAATTTTTCTATAATTAGCATACCTTTGGATCTTTTCGCATACCACAAACAACCTTCGGAATGTAAGAAGAATAAAAATCTATATCCAAACCACGCCTTCCATTTCGAGTGACTGACAAGCCTTCCACTTCAAGGGCTTGTTCGCTGCCATTACGAAGCATTTTTGACAGAGAATTGATTGGATAAAAAAAACGAAAAAAGGAATACGATAAATGAAAATATTTTCTTATATCCATAGTATCATAATATGAAAATAAAAAAAAAATGGAGTTTATTGAGTTAGTAATATTTGTGTGTAAAATTGTTACAATTTAACTCAGGTACTCTAACGCAGTTTTTAGGGTCAGTTGTAATTTCCATTTCCTTCGTTAATCCAGATACAATTATTGCACAACGGCATCAATCGTTCTGGAAATATACTATGCCAATTCCTATATAGGGCATCATTTATAATCATATCATATATATTCATATATTTATAATCATATAAAGATTGTAATTTTCATTCCTGATGATGTTGGTACTGTTTACCAACGAAAACTTTGGATATAAATTAATTAATATTTTTGTATAACCTATGTTGTTTTAAATTATTAAACAAGAAAATGTATTATATATATATATATATATATATATATATATATATATACCCGATTATCCGTGGAATAAGGTGGCCCGGCAACGCCGGATAACGAATTCCCCGGACAATCCGCTATGAACAAAGAATACGCAAAACGATCGATAATCGATTATTATGCCATAAGTTACACAAATAATGACCCCGGTTAATGCAACTCACAAATAATCTTCAGAGGACAAAATATAGAAAATAATTTAAAATGTCGATGTATTTGACGGATTTTAACATGTACATTTATATATCTAACTATTTACAGTACGTACATGAGTATATGTAAAAAGTAAGTATGTATGTACACATGTAATTTCCTTTCACTTTCACTTTTTAAGAAAAATATATGTCACTTTCGTCTGTTTTTTTGTGAGCATTGATTTAGCTTTAATGTGCGATCTACGTTTCTTGAGAATCATTTTGTCGCACGTTGTCTACTTGTGTCACAAAACCATAAAGATCGATAATGTATATGACAGACATGGATAATGCATATGTCATGTCCTAGACAATTTATAGCCGAGATTAGCTGACATTTGTTTACAATCTTATGATACACATTAGGTTTTCGGGCGTCCAAGCATTTTGTCATTGTCTCTTATATACAGTAGTCTGCTCGCTCCTTTTATTTCGCTGGCCCGCGTCGGGATGCTTCCCTTTCAATGTAAAAATTAGTACGTACATATTTACATATCTATTCCCTTCATCTTAACTTCTATTAAGCCTTATATGTATTTACGTCGTAATTCACCGTTTGGAAATTTAAACACATGAATCTGATTGGAATAAAAATCGGATATTTGTAAAACAATGGCAGACCCCGGATAATCCGCAAACCGGTTAATCCGCCCACGGATAATCGGGAGTTTACTGTATATATATAAATATCGCAATATGTATTCTTGTGTATTAATAAAGAACTAAGTCAAAATACAAATACTAGAACTATAATTGAATTTCCAATTCAAAGCTTTTCGTTGGCTAACAGTACCAACATCATCAGCAATATTAAAAACCTGAAAATATGTTTTTGATATTCCTGATGATGTTGGTACTGTTAGCCAACGAAAAGCTTTGAATTGTAAATTGAATTATAGTTCTTGTATCTGTATTTTGACTTAGTTCTATATATATATATATATATATACACATACACGAGATCATATTTCTACATATTAAAATAAAAATAAAAACGTACTCAATAATGCGTTTAGGTTTTGAACGTAAAAAAGGGTTTATTTACAAATATAATGCAACCATATTTAAAAGAGTTAATCCATAATATACAAAAATTTAATATAATACAAAATATTGATGCACACAAATAATATGCCCAGCAACAATTTAATCAAAATATATTAATAACAATAGGCTAATAATAATTGTAATTTAATATGATTTCATGTCTTGAAAGTATTCTTTATAAGACATTAAACATATACCTGAAATGTTGGGTGGAAAATGGGCTTGCTTTGCGACCCACTCTCTTATGTGTACCAAGTCCTCCGAAGTTAGAGTCTTTTCTTCCATTTCTAGAATAAATAAACGACATGTTTACAATTAAACTTCCAATATAGACTTTCAATCAGTTCATATCTTCTGATAACTTTCTAGATATTTTCCATGTAGTATACCAATAAAAACATTAATTAATAATTTCAAATACCCAATAATCTATACTAATATATAAAACTTTAAAGGCGTCTTTGTGTGTGTGTGTGTGTGTGTGTGTGTGTGTGTGTGTGTTACTCAATCACGTAAAAATTACTTTACTCATTGAACTGAAAATTTACATGTAGCTACATTCTTATGGTCCCTGGTTAACACATAGGCCTATTTTAATTAGAAATTTCGTCAGGACACCTCCCCACGGGTCTTGAAAACCCCTTTAACACTCAATTTTCTTTACTCTATTTAATACTTAACTTGTCTTAATCAGCTGATAATCACCTGTAATAGTCACTTTTAAACACATTTGCTCAGCTGATTGTTATTCATCTTTCAAGTTTAGTTTACTTTCCAAAAGCTATGTTACAAGGAGAAGGTTTCCTTTTCTTGCTTTTCAAGACAATAATCACTAAGATTTCAATTTTATATATTTATTGGGAGCTAATCTATACTATTATATAAAAATCTAATGGTTTCTGTCTGTGTGTGTGTATTACTTAATAACGTAAGAACTACTGGACCCTTTCAGCTAAAATTTCTCTCACGACCCAAAACTTTACCATTTTGGAAAAATATATACACCCCCCCCCCCCAATAAACGTGGTGCTAATAGTGCTGGTAAAAATGCACATTGCCAACCTCTAATACAATGCATAAAAAGGAATCAAAAACACGTCCTCAAGCTAAAATTGATAATTATTGTTTGTTATTGCAACGGAAGATTAATTTTATATACCTATGAAGTATCCAGTCAGGATAGATGTGGTTGGAAGTTTATACGTTTACCCAAATGTAAGGCTAGAATAGAGATCACGTGACGAAGTATTAGGCTTACTCCACGGAAGTAGACGTTTAGTAGGGCAATGTTGTATACAATTACAACCAAATCTATTGTAACTGGATACTTTATAAGTAGGCCTATATCTAAATATATGTATACGTAGTACTTCGCGTCGTTGATACGCGGACGTAATACTTCTTATTACTCCGCAATCAATTTTTAACCCAACGTTTTTTATAAAAATTTTATATATTTCCCTGAGTTTATGATAATTTTTTAGTATCCCTGATGACTTTCTGCGTCACCCGGTATAATTTGTTTCTGATATCGAACACGTGGAACGGGAAAAGAACTTAAGCGCAATGCAGATTTAAAAATATTCTTCTTACACTTTATTAAAAATAAACGTAGTTACCATACTCTTGTACTTTAGGAGAACTCTTGGTAATTAAAAAATATATGTAATTCATATTTACTAAGTATATATATATATATATATATATATATATATATATATATATATTTGTGTGTGTGTGTGTGTGTGTGTGTGTGTGTGTGAGTATATATATTAGTTCTATGAAGTATAATAGTATGTTTAAAGAATTATTAAATAAATTGCCTGTTATATAGAAATATGGGAAGTATGAAAATTGTGATGACTAAATAATTACTTAAAACACACACACACACACACACACACACACACACACACACACACACACACACACACACACACACACACACACACACACACACACACACACACACACACACACACACACACACACACACACACACACACACACACACACACACACACACACACACACACACACACACACACACACACACACACACACACACACACACACACACACACACACACACATACACACAACACACGCTCGCGCGCATTTGCATGGGTAATCTAGAAAGTTAAATAGGGGAGAGTAGGGAAATGGCGAACACTTAAGGAATAATTTTTGTCACACTCCAATAGTCTTCCCGAATGAAATTTAAATTAGCCGTAAATAAAATATATGGTGTGTGCTTCAAAATAAATAATGTATTTAATGTTTATCATTTGCACAAATTTTTTAAAAAAAAGTTAAATAAAACCTAAGAATGTTCGGTATTGCCCTCCTTGTCGGGTAATGGCGAACACGCTATTCCCCATATAAATAACATAGGAAATAGGATAATAACACAAAACCAAATAATTTTTAACAGTTTATTACATACATTAGTAAAAAAATAGGATGTATAGTGATATTATAGTAAAAGGAAATATGTAAATAATAATCTAAAAACACAATCAAATATAGAACAAAGATGAATAAAACATACGGTTGATGAAAGTTGAAAAATTATAACACATTATTTGTTAAAAAAATAATATTGTAGAAAGTTTGTAATAAAACAAACACATACATACAAAAGTTCTTTTAAACTATTCTAAAGAAAAATCCATCATAAATCTTTCATTTCATAAGTCT
The DNA here is from genome assembly GCA_036971475.1 of Prosapia bicincta. Lineage (NCBI taxonomy): Eukaryota > Metazoa > Arthropoda > Insecta > Hemiptera > Cercopidae > Prosapia > Prosapia bicincta. The sequence continues at coordinate 98,158,661 of JBAIZL010000003.1, read as the reverse complement.
ATTATTTTACATTCGTTCAACGTCTTGACATTCACATCAATTTGTTATGAGGCTTGTAGGACAAGCCAATTATTTTGTTATACAAATGTACCCTTTTGGGAAGTCCCAGCCAGAGCATTCAGCATGCACCCACATCCCACATCCAGTGCACCGATACCACATCTCCTGATCTTGACCGTATTCATCACAGACAAAACATTTCTCTTGGTTTGTCTCAATGTCATCTAACTCATTATCATCACACAAGTCAATTTCACTCATATCTTCTTCGGATGTTGATTCAAATTCTTTCAGTAGATTTCTCTTTGCTTTTTTTTGAACTTTCACTAATATTTTGCCTTTCCTTTTATTGTTACCCTTTCGTTATTCTTGTGGCTCTTTTTTCTCCTTCATAATTTTATTATTTTCTATTTTACCGGACGTTTTTACATTGATTTTTAGTTTTTTATTTTTTTCTATTTTTTATTTGGCTTTTTACTTCAAGAGAACATTTTATTGGTGTAGAAAACAGTATTTCCGATCACTGTTTTGGCCTACCTATTTTTTTCTTTGGAGGATCTGCTTGATTTGCTTTGCTGGTTGTGGGTATTGGTAAAATCTCTTGAAAGGATGTTCCAGGGGACACTGAAGCATATTTAGTTTCACGAAAACTGGTATGTTTGAAAAATTACTGTGATTGCAGTGCCAAGTAAGGCCAGATGTTTGTGTGCCAAATGCACTCACTATTGAAAAAAAAAAAAACACCAATTGGGAAGCTCAATTATTTCCTGGTGTGCAGTACAGAAGGATTAACTCACATTACTATTCACTTTACATAAAATTTATTCAAATTTTTTCCTACTAATTCAGGGCTATTCCTGAGCGGTCACTTTGTTGCTAGAAATGAACCATGATTACCGATAGGAGCCTGGATATTATTCTCAAACAGTTCCATGCAAAAGACTGGCATTATAAGTTATGAGTTAAAAATTTGTTGTTAAAATTTTATGATTTCTTTTCACTAAGTGCCCTCCAAATTTATCTTGTAGGGTACAATGTTATTTATGATTGGATTTAATGTGCAATGAGTAATAATTATTTCAAGTTTGATGTGTGTAAATGAGAGCAAACAATATAAAATTATATGTTTATGGGAAAAACCGATGTACAAAATAAAAATTACTACTAATTTGTGTACAGTAAAATCGCAGCGCCTCAAACCTCGCCGACTTTGTGAAGAAAAACATCATTTTGTGTTGGCAGCCAGTAAGTAGTCTAACTATATCTAAAGCCTGCGTTCTGTGGGTGTTATTTGCCACAAGATTAAGTAATATTACAAGCACGTAACGTTTTGTTTGATTATCAATGTATAATTATTAATATATATTCTTTTAGATGATGGAATCACAGTATGAATATATTATGGGACAAAAATTATCGGCCTTTCTCACTCAGCAACAACATGTGCGCTAATTTGAGAAAGTATTTAATTTTATAAGAATGTAAGAATTATTAGGTCAAGGTCAAGGTAGAAACGAAGATTATCCGTATTTAAATCTCACCTGTGAGGTTTGAGTAATATAATTTTATTCACAGTTTAATCAAGTATATTTAAAATTTTTTTAAAGTTTTTTTTCTAAAGGCTTGATGCAACTGATAATATTGATAATATTTAAAAATGTGCGACATAAGTAGATTAAATGAAACTGTATTTTATGTTATATACAGATTTATACTATATATTGACATGAAATAAATATATAAAATGTATATATATATATATATATATATATATATATATATATATGTATTTGTATTTATTTATTTTTTTACTCATGCGCGTGTAGGTAACGTTCTTTAAATTAACTTTATAACTCTGCACATAGCGTAGTTGAATTGATCAACTTCAGTCATTATTCCGCACTTGAAAGTCTTTCTATTTTTTCATTATCGAATCTATACTTCAGTTGACTTCGCGACTCTAATGTTCCATTGTTGGTTTATTAGTTATTATTACTTTTTTATTATCAGTTATATCTACTTCATCATTCAGCGACCTTTGAAAATAGTTGTTACATGAGCTGTATGGAAACATCGCTCATTGTTCTTAAACTATGGAAAATTAGTCGACGATTTTATTCACGAGTGTGTTTTCATAATTTGTTTCTAAATAATAAT
>JBAIZL010000003.1:98136504-98149004 GCA_036971475.1 Prosapia bicincta | reverse complement strand
CCAGTTAGTTGTATATAAAGTGAAGATCGTGGTGGTTTTGTTCTAGGAAGACAGAAGTAGAAAAACTTTTGCTCTATCTGTTTACTTTTACGCGTTTGTAATGTTATTAGAAACGATTCCTCTCTTAGTAAATCCAAACAAATTTACCGTGGTTTAGACCCACTTCCAGATCAAATAAAATATAGTGGGTGATGAATATTGTTTCAGACAAAGAACATACTTATAGAAACAACTGTTCGAATGTTCCTCTACACATATATAAGACAAAACTTTGTATAACTCTGGCAGTTTACAATAAAGTAAGATGTAATAACGTCAGTCAGTAACACCAGAAAGATTATAAGTAGATATGGAGATACGTTATGTTTAGTTAAAACTATTTTTCATTGAATGTGAACATTGAAGTTTAGTATTATCTTCTCAAAAACGTTGAAAAAGAAGTATGGGCACAGATATAACAAATCTAAGTATATACAACTCCCAGTTCTGGGATCATAGTTTTAAACGGGACGAGTTTACTCGCTAACTGGGATGTTTATATCCAGATATTTGCCCGTAACACCAACGTTAGAGAAAATGACGCCTGGTGGTATTTGAAAGGGGGAAAATGGCGATAGAGTGAGATGGATTGCTTATGTGAAATGTATCTGCTCTGCCCTAATAACATATTTTTACCCCTACCCTCTCTAAGAATGATTTTTATTGAGCCTAATGTGACAAACGTTAGGTCTGGGGTGGGTTTTTGTTGTACGTAGGTGTTGACAGTGTTTTAAGTGTTTTGGTGGTTGACTCGTCAGGAACGTCAAACACTTTCTACTTCACAACATGAAAAAAAAACTATTTTGGAAACTAGATAAAGCCTTCTATTCCTGGTCCATTAACTGTAACTGGTATTAATGAAAAAGTACAGTTTGTTTTAATGAGATGTGATAAATGTATGATGGAATAAACATATGAAACACATCTAGCTGTGTCAAGAACTAGAGCTACAAGATTTGTTAATAAAATATTTTAAAAAGGTATTTAATAATTCAAAAATCTATGATCAAATTCTCTGTGTAGCCGAGGCGAGGAATGTCACAAAGTGGGAAATGCGGATGACGGAAACGAAGAGCATATCCAAACTGTCACCACACTAAAAACATCAGAAAAAATACTTGAAATAAATTTTGTTAGGGCAAATATATGATGAACTAAAACACATATTAGAAATGAAGTGGAGCAATAAAACAAGTCCAGTTTAAGCAAGTTATTTAAGATTTCTATTTCTAGTTTAGACCACTAAACTAAAGTCTTTCAACGATTCTATTGTCTTTGGGTAAGATAATATGATCACACAAAGTGGCAACGTTAAGCTGAGTACGCGATATAAAAGGAGTTGTAGTGGCCCGTAACGTGTCCTTGTGGTGTCTGCATATTAATTTCGCCTCCTATTATTACGTTAAGGAAGTCTCGTAGGCTATTAGCAATAAACTCGCACTTAGAAATTTTCCGGCGTAGTGTGACGTAGTGTTATTAACTCTAACAGTACGACTGGACATGAGATATCAATGGATTGAAACAGTGGTCAATAGTGGAGGCGAATCGCTCTGTGTGGGTACTATTCCTGATACTACTTCGTGCTATACCTTTTTTTAGTATTTCTAAGGTGATCATTCAAATGTATGCCTATTACCGCTTACGGAAGGTAGATAAGGGCTGTGAATATAGATAGATTTAAAGTAGATTAAGTACTTCCTACTCGTGAACGTAGGGGAATCGTATGACGTATGTAGAATCGAATCTTTGAAATACCCCCTATACCAACTCCTAATCGGAAGATGGTAGTGCACTCGCTGTAGGGAACCTGCGTAAAATATAAGTGTGTAAAAGTATTATTCTACCAACATAAATATTAACGGTTTCTAGCTCATGTCATTAAAGTTAATTACTGCACTATGTGAATTACATTAGTTCGCCTGTTAAAGTCTGCATTTTGATATTAGTTGCCTGATATTTACTGCAAGAAGGCCATATCTATAACGACACACCATTGTTCGACTTGCGTGGTATTTAAATAATCTAATTAGTTCTTTTTTAATTGCATTATTTTGAAACCAATTTTGGTTTTCACAGGCTTGAATTATCGATTTTATTAGTAAACCAAATTGAAAAAGAGAACAGTAAAATAATTCACTGAAATAAAAAATGACAAAATGCACTACATTTCAAATATTTTAGACCATTGTTTAAAAAAAAGCCACAGGTAAAATAAAAATTGCAATTCCTTTATAATTTCTTTGATTTTGTTTATTAACTCAAGTATTGTCATCATGTTAAACAGCTGATTTGAAAAAAATGAACCATTTTCATATTTTTCTCCCTTGTTTTTTTACAAAACAATTCTTGAAGTAAAATTGACTAAAACTAGTGTAAAAAATTTTTCTCACATTTTCAGTTTAATTAAATTCAGATCAGATTAATTTGAAATTCAACTATTGTCAACATAATAGCCTATAAATATCCTATCTTGCGAAGATTGACATGTAGCTATTATATTATATTTGGGATTATATTTCTAATGTAACTATTAGAAATATTTCAATAAAATTTTCACAAATTAAACTTAAAAATTTATAAAATAAAATTTAAAAAAACACATATTTGTCGTAAAAATTCAAGTTGAAACAATTTTTAAAGTAAATAAAAAGAATATGTTTGCAAAAAAGATTTAAGAGTATGTTAAACAATCATATGTAAGAAGACTTAATGTAGTCGGTAGGATTGCATGCAGTTGCCTACAAATAATAATATTTTTTTAAATACAGTACAATCTATTTTCATAAACATTAAACAGCTTGTTCGGTTCTGGTTAGGTTTTATTTCATTGTACCCACAGTCGGGAGTTTGTAAAAGCCATAGGAATAATAATTTCATTGTACTGACAGTCGGGAGTTTGTAAAAGCCATAGGAATAATAATTTCATTGTACCCACAGTCGGGAGTTTGTAAAAGCCATAGGAATAATAATTTCATTGTACCCACAGTCGGGAGTTTGTAAAAGCCATAGGAATAATAATTTCATTGTACCCACAGTCGGGAGTTTGTAAAAGCCATAGGAATAATAATTTCATTGTACCCACAGTCGGGAGTTTGTAAAAGCCATAGGAATAATAATTTCATTGTACCCACAGTCGGGAGTTTGTAAAAGCCATAGGAATAATAATTTCATTGTACCCACAGTCGGGAGTTTGTAAAAGCCATAGGAATAATAATTTCATTGTACCCACAGTCGGGAGTTTGTAAAAGCCATAGGAATAATAATTTCATTGTACCCACAGTCGGGAGTTTGTAAAAGACACAGGAATTGGAATTTCATTGTACCCACAGTCGGGAGTTTGTAAAAGACACAGGAATAATAATTTCATTGTACCCACAGTCGGGAGTTTGTAAAAGACACAGGAATTGGAATTTCATTGTACCCACAGTCGGGAGTTTGTAAAAGACACAGGAATAATAATTTCATTGTACCCACAGTCGGGAGTTTGTAAAAGACACAGGAATAATAATTTCATTGTACCCACAGTCGGGAGTTTGTAAAAGCCATAGGAATAATAATTTCATTGTACCCACAGTCGGGAGTTTGTAAAAGCCATAGGAATAATAATTTCATTGTACCCACAGTCGGGAGTTTATAAAAGACACAGGAATTGGAATTTCATTGTACCCACAGTCGGGAGTTTGTAAAAGACACAGGAATAATAATTTCATTGTACCCACAGTCGGGAGTTTGTAAAAGACACAGGAATTGGAATTTCATTGTACCCACAGTCGGGACTTTGTAAAAGACACAGGAATAATAATTTCATTGTACCCACAGTCGGGAGTTTGTAAAAGACACAGGAATAATAATTTCATTGTACCCACAGTCGGAAGTTTGTAAAAGACACAGGAATAATAATTTCATTGTACCCACAGTCGGGAGTTTGTAAAAGACACAGGAATTGGAATTTCATTGTACCCACAGTCGGGAGTTTGTAAAAGACACAGGAATTGGAATTTCATTGTACCCACAGTCGGGAGTTTGTAAAAGACACAGGAATAATAATTTCATTGTACCCACAGTCGGGAGTTTGTAAAAGACACAGGAATAATAATTTCATTGTACCCACAGCCGGGAGTTTGTAAAAGACACAGGAATAATAATTTCATTGCACCCACAGTCGGGGGTTTGTAAAAGACACAGGAATAATAATTTCATTGTACCCACAGTCGGGAGTTTGTAAAAGACACAGGAATAATAATTTCATTGTACCAACAGTCGGGAGTTTGTAAAAGACACAGAAATTGGAATTAGGATGTGAATAATTTTTTAATGAGTTGGGTTTGCGAATAATGAATCCTTAAGCGGTTTAATATAATGTAAGTAGATAAACTAGGAGTTTAAAATTTCAGTGCCTTTCACTCGTATACATGAAAATAGTTTTAAAGAAAGATTTTAGAATAAACATTTTGTTTGAAAATTCTGAAAATAAAATTTAAAGCATTTGCAATATATTAGAAATAATTTTTCGACCATTGGAGACAAATATAAAAACCATTAGTTAGTTCAGATTTCGCTCGAAGATTGGTCCTGAATTCTAATCTTCTGTAGGAAAGGTTTGAACTTTTGTCCCAGCATTCGTATCAAATTCTCTCTTGACTTATGATCCAAATTTTAATCCTCTTCAGGAAGTTAACATTCATCTCCGTATTGGAATAAAACTTTTTCTCGGGGTTTTGACACAAATCGTGGTACTCTTCAGAATCTAAACGTTTATATCCGCATTGGGATCAAAACCGCTCTTGATGTTTGATCCAAATTCAAATCTTCTTCCGGAGATAAAACTTCCGTCTCCGCATTGGCATCGAATCATTCTTGGAGTTTTGAACCAAACCGTAATACTCGATTGGAGTTTAATTTTTACATCAGCATTGGGATCAAATACATTCGTGACGTTTGATCCAAATTTTAATCCTCGTCAGGAGATAAACGTTCATCTCGGCATTGGGTTCAAACCTTTCTCGGCGTTTAGGTCCAAGTCGTAATCTTATTAAGGAGCTAAACTTTTATATTGGCATATTGATGAAAACGTTTCTTGATGTATCATCCAAATTGTAATCCACTAACCTTTTATCTCCACATTGGGATCAAACTTTTTTCGGGCCATAAATTAAAAATAAGTTAAATTATGTTTTAAAAATTGCAGTTTTGTTAAAATTACGATATTGAATAATTAGACTTTGGTAAATGTTAATGTGCTAAAAAATATAATTATTTATCCTCAGAATTTAAAAACACTGTATTTACCTGAAAATAAAGTGATTTTACATCTTCAAATAAAACTAAAGAATTTATTAACATACATTGTAATAGTAAACAAATTAGTTTAGCGTAGGCCTACTGTCTATTTTATGCTAATTTATTTACGTCATTTCACGCTAATTAGATATTTAATTAATTTAAAAATAACTTGGAGGAAATAGGTTATGGTGTAATTTTTAATGATACATAAATAAAACCTTATAACCACGAATCTTTTTATTTAAATACTATAAATGCAAAGCAATAGTTTTCCGAGAAAATTACAAGACTCTAATTATTATGTCTTATAGTAATTTCCTTTGAAGATTATTGTTTTGCAATCGAAACGTACACTTGGATATAAAAAAAGGGTTTCCTGGTTAAGACGTTTTATTTATATTAGTAAAATTTAATTAAATGGTCTAAAAAATTATTGAAAGTTATGTGGACCCATTTTATTTATGCATAGAAAAAATAAATAACTGAATTACGTTTCAAAATGTTGGCAGTAAAATATACTTTCCTCTTGTATAACAAATAATACAATTCGTTTAAACTCAAATTCTACATCCTATATAACACTTTATTATACTTATTCTCTAATTCTTATGAGTTTGCGTAAGACGTGTCAACAACTTGGCATAAGAAACAGATAGTAAGAAAAGACACAAATATTATATATAATCCAATTATATTAACGAAACCTAATCGGTAATAATGATAGTCGCCAACATACAACTCGAAGAAACAGCTGATATTTATTGTTTGTTTTTTTTCAGGGGCGTGGAAAAGTTGGCCCCAATTACAGTGCCGTGTTTACACTTATTATTACAACATTAGGTTTAATCCACGGTGGCGATACACTCATCTGGATTAAAGGCAAGATTTTCTCTCGAGACAAGCTAGGTTTGAAAAACAAAGTGTTTGTAACGTTATGTTGTAATCGAGCAACATATTGTTTATTTCTTCGTATTTTATTGAGATTATTAGAGTTGAAAACATAAATAATGTAAACAAATATAATGTGACTACATCGGTCCTTGAGTCTTTTCATGTGGCTTATGACTAAATATCCTAATTTAACAATATTCTTAATACCATGGTTATTTTATGTTTTACCTTTACATTAATAGTTTCTTGGTTTTACACAAGATTGTATATATTATAGGTGCAGGTACACAATAATTATAGGCTACTCCATTGATGTAATAGTTTGACGTCATAACCCGTGTATTGCTGGTTACATAACGAGGCTCGTGAGAGGATTTATAAAAAAATGAGTATTTTCACAGTCGTTTATGTTTCGTTCAGGTTATTTGCCAAACGTTCATTAGGCCGCCTTCAAAATGTGCGGTTTTGAACTTAGGGTAAAATATCAAACTGTAACATTCTGTTAGTAAAGCGAAGAACAGCACGGTTTTGGCGACAAACCGTTACCCTATCATGAGCAGCTACAGATATTGACTTTTCACACAATGTATTAGGGCTTTAAACTTTCGGTAGTTTTGGTAGAGATACCTTACACATACTGTTTTTATTTTTGTGAGTATTCTTATGGGATATTATAATTTACCTTTTTCAGTTAATAAATTTATGCCAAGGTTAAAACCTTGAACCAGAGGTTTTATTTCACCTCACATTCAAATATTCAATTGAAGGGTAAAATTACAAAACCATTTGATTTACAGAATGTGTTTAAAAGAGGCGATTCCGTGGTATCGTCTCTTTTGACCAAGACAATATAACAATAATATGGCGATCATTAATGATAATTAAATTTTCGTAAGTCAGCCATATGCATGCAACTAATTCTAGGAGGGCAAACAACTCTAGTATAGTGAATATGTGAAAGGTGTTTCAAATTTAATTTCGTCTATTCGTTTTTTTTTGTCGTAAAGTCAAAACCGCACAATGAAAAAAAAATGCTCTGATATTTATTAACTGAACATTATGTTATAATAGAGAGTTATTAACATCAGCCGTTTAACCGCTTTCACACAACCAATCAAGGGTGTTTCTTATGGACTTATTTAGAATCATAATATTTTATAGGGGGTGTTGAGGATCATAATCAGTAATTTGGTGACTTTTGAGAACGTAATGTAAAACATTTTCAATGATTGTTCAAGGCAAAAACGAGATTTGGAATTTCACGAAAACGACTGTTCTTGCTCACTACTTTGCTATTTATACATAAACACAGATTATATACATTTGAGTACATTTTTATGCTTTTCCTAACATTTCTTTGTTTTAGGTTTTTCTTTCTGAATAACTCCATTCCCCAAAACGTTATTAGTACACATACTATGAAAATTAGAATTCATTGTTAAGTGTTAGGAAAGGCAGAAAAATGCAATAAAATTTATACAATTGTTAATAACCGAAGTGAAGATGGGTATATTACGAATAAATTAGACTTTAAATTTCGTTAAAATAATTTGGGTTTCAACTCCCCAACTCACTAAGACGCTTGATACGCCTTGAAACAGAGGACTGTATCTTTACCGGTCACTAAGTGACTCCGTAACCTACTCTTTAGGATTTAACTGTTTAGTTGTTTTATTCTGTATTACACGTTAATTGACTACTATTAAAGACATTTCTATTGTAGTTTTAAATACTTTTAGCCCGATTAATTAATGATGCAAACTCTGTCCTATATATTCAGTTAAACTTTCTCTATTGTGTAGTAGTTCTTCTCAATAATGATGGATAAGTTATTTCAGAAAAGTACACTTTACATTGAAGATTATTGACCGTCAATGTTGTCAATGTTTTACACGTGTTTCAGAGAAATATGTTTCTTACGAGACATTACGACCGTTGGGTAATATCAACATGTGATTGTAAGCAAAGAAGTATGGTTGACCTTCTAGTTTGTCTTGTGACAGAATTGGCTGTAGAGTATTTTACTTGCATGTACTGGCGTCTCATATGAGGCACAAGAGGATGAGATTCAGAAGGCTATACATTCTATAAGAATTACAAACGGTTAAAACACGTTAAAAGAATATTATGATTTATGGTTTTTAACGTTAAGTCCTGCCAAGGTTAGACGTCTTCACAAACAAGGTTATTATTTATTCAATGACAAATATTTGCTTGTTTCTGTTGATTTCTGTTTTTTCTTAAGTAAGTTGAAAATGAAAGATTTTGTTTGCACAAAAACTGTAAAACTATATATAAATTTCACCGAATTTATAGTACTATGTATTATATTTCGCAAGATTTAATTCTGACGTTTAATAGAATAAATAATAATGACTATATAATAATAATATTAATAATAACAATCACGTAACTAATGCTTATCTGCAAACTAGTTCTCTCCTAGGTGGTGAATAAGAGGACACTTAACGCGCAATCACGGAGGAAATAAAGTAAGCAGGGCTTACCTACACAAGATAAGGAGAGAAACCTAGATATTAGACCAAATATTAGTAGTAAGAAGGAGTATGATATTACGGTGCGGGGTTTGGATCCCTCGTACGAGCATAGGTGAAGGTGACTTAGGAGGCTACTCATAGGTTGTTAGCACACGACTGCAATACTACGTAGAGAGTGAAACACTTAGTCCTTGGGAAAGATATAAGAGAAGATACGTTTAAAATTAAAGATACGTGGTAAAATTAATGGGCAGATTAGAGGTGATGCATGCTTGTAAGAATAATTGCAGAACGCAATTCGTACCCTTGCCGAGAGCATCAGTGTCTGTAGGAGGTATGCTTCGAAATAGTAACCTTCGTCCGCGAAATCGTCCAGCAGAATCGAAAACAAGGCAGGAGACGACGGACAGTAATAACCAGAAAACTGCAGAAGCTGGAGAATGAAACACTGTTGACGGTGAAGGCAAGAGGAACAAGAAAATAACAATATTAGAGCCGCAGAAGTGAACACCGGATGCTGCTCTATGACAATAATATTGGTACACGCCCTAGATAAAAAAACCACAAATAGAGAAGCTTGACCTAGACGGATTGTTTGAATTGTTAAAGGAGCCTCTGGGAAAAGGTACGTAGAGATTTTAGGAGCTAAGTATGAAAATGTCTGTAACTAGAAGACAGCGGGGTGAATATGTGCGTCATAAGCGAAATACAGGCAGTATGTTTACTGCGCTTATAAATGGAAGCGCTGAAATCGGAATTTATTACAATAATCGAAGAAAGGGGAATGTTACATTATCTCGAAAACTCAGAGACACCTCAATAGATGCCGGGCAGCTGATGGATAGATCAGCTACTGCTGGAGGTAGGTAAATACATCGGTTTAAGCCATACTGCAGTGAAAACACTGGTCATGATATACTGATAGACCCGGAATGTCTGGGTTACGGACCTGCAAAAGATTTCTATCAGTATAAATAGTTCTGTAAACAGTTATGTTTAGATTACAACTTGATATTTATAAGTTGTTATTTTTCTCCAAAGGTGAGAATGAACAGTGCATATATAGGATTAACCTTTAGATGGACGAGCATAGCTTAACCACTAGCGATTGCCAAAATAGATGTTTTGTTGCCAAGAAGATGGATTCCTACGGTCATATTGATGATGATAGGAAAGGAAACAGAAATAATGCCATATTTATATCAACAAAATATCAAAGTACTTTGGAATAACGATGAACAAAGTATATCCCACTTAATTAGGATATAGGTAAAGATGAGACGGCCAAATGAGTTGGAACCTTTTTGAGTGTGTTTGTACTCAAACAGGAATGTAGAGGATGGCACATGCTACATAGTCTTCGCCAGAGAGGCGGAAGATGAAAGCAAAATGGAAACTGATATCGAAGTAGGTAGAACAATACTTTACGTAGGAAATAATAGAAGGGTTAAATCCTTAAAATAGCGGAAAGTAATGCTATGTCGGTCTCGGTGTAGAATGTCTGCTTGAAGGAAAGAGGGGTTAGCGAGTATATTAGTAAAGAGAAGACCTTAATGCAATATCGAAGGAGCACTAAATACACTCCGTGGGTACAATAAAAGTAATAGATATAGTGATGCTATTAATAGTAGTTAAAATGATAATTGTGATATTGATAATGATGATGATGATGATGATGATGCTAATAAAGACGATGAATAAAATTTAAAACTCATTAATAACTATAGGAATTAGAGATCTTGTGTGCTATATTAAATAATAAGGTCTAAGTAAAATTATAAATAAATATTGAATAAATGGCAATTTCGGTTAACCTTTCAACTTAAAGTTCAATTTACGGCCATTATAGAGACTAAAACATACGCATTACTATTACAAAAATAGTATTAAACTAAACAAACTTTAAAAGATTGACACTAGTATTAAATGAACTTAAATATGTAATTCTTTGTTATTCAATGAATCAGAGTTTTTATTTTCCATTAAAACTCCATTTTTTTACGTAGTAAGTTTCACTTTCACTATGTAGCCAGCGTATAAAAAAAATTATTTTCAAATAGTCTAAGAATAACAAAAATTATAAAACCTAAATTATATTTATACCAGTACCATGGATAATCAATACATACCTTAACAACTTTTCTGTCCTTAATAAAAAACTAATTTAAATATCATAAACAATTATTTACATGTAATATTTCGTAACACAAACACGTGCAAAGCAGCCAAGAGCTGCAGTGTCGCAATATCTGCATCCATCGTAACTAGCCTAGCACCAATTTAAGGGGATTGTATTTTCTCAGAAACCAAAGTGATTTATAGTGTAAGCTGATTTTTACTTGTAACACACTACTACGTGATCATCATGAACACGGCCTAGAGAAAAAACGTGATGTAATTTGTTCCATAAATAAATTATAAATTGGTTAATGTTTCTAAATATATGCAGAATGAACATTTCCCTTTTTGGGTTTCCGACAATGGCTTAATTTCAACCAATTTCGAATATAAATTCCAAGAATTGTTAAATTGCTTAGTGGAAGAACAATAAACACAGGAATTTCATAGCGTTTCATATATTATAAACTTTGTCTTGGTGTATAAGGTTAGGTTGTAAAAAAATTGAATTTAAGAATTTCACCCACATGTTATATTTCTAGCGAACGCATCAGATCAATCATTTATGACTAATAACAGTTTAATATTAAACCTTCAATTGAACCTATCTAAACATTAAATAACAAGTCAATTAACGGAATAGAGAAAATAATTTCTTTCGACAAAATTATTACGTAAAGTAATATTCCTACACTGGACATTAACGGGCAACAACAAATAAGAAAGAGCATTTATCAAAACAATAAAGGAGATAATAATACTTAAAGCTTAGACGTGGAACCACCCCTTCCTGGAGTTAAAGCAGAAATATGCCGAAAGTATTTGGCTCATGTAATGTTTAATGTTCGATTCTATGGCAGACTCACACAGTGGGTAAACATATGACAACGTATAGGTACAAAAGCTTTTTTTTATAAAATTATTTACGTTTTAAACAATAATGCACAATCATTAAAAAAAGAAATATGCATGAATAAATCTTTTAATAAGATAAAAAACATACAAAATATAATAAAATTATCTCAAGAACAGGAGAGAAATCAACCTTTCTTTTATATATCACCTAGGTCAGGAACAAAATCAATGGTTTAACAATATACAAAAATACCAATATCGATAGAAAGGAGAAGAAGCTGACTCAACATTTGTATATCAAGTTGGTGAGAAACAAAACCCCTGGGTTACATAATATAAAGCATATTACGAGTAGTGGTTACTCTTAAGAAAACATGTTTCCAGTAATTAATAATAAAAGATAACGTTCTCTTTCTCTATCTCTCTCTCTCTCCCTTTCTCTCTCTCTCTCTCTCTCTCTCTCTCTCTCTCTATATATATATATATATATATATATATACAGAATATATATATATATATATATATATATATACATATATATATATATATATATATATATATATATATATATATATATATATATATAAGAAATAAGTCAAAATACAAATACAAAACAATTGTTTAATATTCCTGATGATGTTGGTACTGTTTGCCAACAAAAAGTTTTGAATTGTAAATTCAATTATAATTCTTGTATTTGTATTTTGACTTATTGCTTTATTAATACACAAGAATACATATTGCGATATATATATATATATATATATATATATATATATATATATATATATATATATATAAAGAAATAAGTCAAAA
>JBAIZL010000003.1:98026504-98131504 GCA_036971475.1 Prosapia bicincta | reverse complement strand
CGTAAGCAATTATACAAATAGTTCTATTGTTCAAAGCTGGTCAAATACAAAAGGTAAATAAAACAAGCCTGTATCAAAGGAACCGTAAGAAATTATACAAATATTTCCATTGTTCAAAGCTGGTCAAATACAAAAGGTAAATAAAACAAGCCCGTATCAAAGGAACCGTAAGCAATTATACAAATATTTCCATTGTTCAAAGCTGGTCAAATACAAAAGGTAAATAAAACAAGCCTGTATCAAAGGAACCGTAAGCAATTATACAAATATTTCCATTGTTCAAAGCTGGTCAAATACAAAAGGTAAATAAAACAAGCCTGTATCAAAGGAACCGTAAACAATTATACAAATATTTCCATTGTTCAAAGCTGGTCAAATACAAAAGGTAAATAAAACAAGCCTGTATCAAAGGAACCGTAAACAAATATACAAATATTTCCATTGTTCAAAGCTGGTCAAATACAAAAGGTAAATAAAACAAGCCTGTATCAAAGGAACCGTAAGCAATTATACAAATATTTCCATTGTTCAAAGCTGGTCAAATACAAAAGGTAAATAAAACAAGCCTGTATCAAAGGAACCGTAAGCAATTATACAAATATTTCCATTGTTCAAAGCTGGTCAAATACAAAAGGTAAATAAAACAAGCCTGTATCAAAGGAACCGTAAGCAATTATACAAATATTTCCATTGTTCAAAGCTGGTCAAATACAAAAGGTAAATAAAACAAGCCCGTATCAAAGGAACCGTAAGCAATTATACAAATATTTCCATTGTTCAAAGCTGGTCAAATACAAAAGGTAAATAAAACAAGCCTGTATCAAAGGAACCGTAAGCAATTATACAAATAGTTCTATTGTTCAAAGCTGGTCAAATACAAAAGGTAAATAAAACAAGCCTGTATCAAAGGAACCGTAAGCAATTATACAAATATTTCCATTGTTCAAAGCTGGTCAAATACAAAAGGTAAATAAAACAAGCCTGTATCAAAGGGACCGTAAGCAATTATACAAATATTTCTATTGTTCAAAGCTGGTCAAATACAAAAGGTAAATAAAACAAGCCTGTATCAAAGGAACCGTAAGCAATTATACAAATAGTTCTATTGTTCAAAGCTGGTCAAATACAAAAGGTAAATAAAACAAGCCTGTATCAAAGGAACCGTAAGCAATTATACAAATATTTCCATTGTTCAAAGCTGGTCAAATACAAAAGGTAAATAAAACAAGCCCGTATCAAAGGAACCGTAAGCAATTATACAAATATTTCCATTGTTCAAAGCTGGTCAAATACAAAAGGTAAATAAAACAAGCCTGTATCAAAGGAACCGTAAGCAATTATACAAATATTTCCATTGTTCAAAGCTGGTCAAATACAAAAGGTAAATAAAACAAGCCCGTATCAAAGGAACCGTAAGCAATTATACAAATATTTCCATTGTTCAAAGCTGGTCAAATACAAAAGGTAAATAAAACAAGCCTGTATCAAAGGAACCGTAAGCAATTATACAAATATTTCCATTGTTCAAAGCTGGTCAAATACAAAAGGTAAATAAAACAAGCCTGTATCAAAGGAACCGTAAGCAATTATACAAATATTTCCATTGTTCAAAGCTGGTCAAATACAAAAGGTAAATAAAACAAGCCTGTATCAAAGGAACCGTAAGCAATTATACAAATATTTCCATTGTTCAAAGCTGGTCAAATACAAAAGGTAAATAAAACAAGCCTGTATCAAAGGAACCGTAAGCAATTATACAAATATTTCCATTGTTCAAAGCGGGTCAAATACAAAAGGTAAATAAAACAAGCCTGTATCAAAGGAACCGTAAGCAATTATACAAATATTTCCATTGTTCAAAGCGGGTCAAATGCAAAAGGTAAATAAAACAAGCCTGTATCAAAGGAACCGTAAGCAATTATACAAATATTTCTATTGTTCAAAGCTGGTCAAATACAAAAGGTAAATAAAACAAGCCTGTATCAAAGGAACCGTAAGCAATTATACAAATATTTCCATTGTTCAAAATTGGTCAAATACAAAAGGTAAATAAAACAAGCCTGTATCAAAGGAACCGTAAGCAATTATACAAATATTTCCATTGTTCAAAGCTGGTCAAATACAAAAGGTAAATAAAACAAGCCTGTATCAAAGGAACCGTAAGCAATTATACAAATATTTCCATTGTTCAAAGCTGGTCAAATACAAAAGGTAAATAAAACAAGCCTGTATCAAAGGAACCGTAAGCAATTATACAAATATTTCCATTGTTCAAAGCTGGTCAAATACAAAAGGTAAATAAAACAAGCCTGTATCAAAGGAACCGTAAGCAATTATACAAATATTTCCATGGTTCAAAGCTGGTCAAATACAAAAGGTAAATAAAACAAGCCTGTATCAAAGGAACCGTAAACAAATATACAAATATTTCCATTGTTCAAAGCTGGTCAAATACAAAAGGTAAATAAAACAAGCCTGTATCAAAGGAACCGTAAACAAATATACAAATATTTCCATTGTTCAAAGCTGGTCAAATACAAAAGGTAAATAAAACAAGCCTGTATCAAAGGAACCGTAAACAAATATACAAATATTTCCATTGTTCAAAGCTGGTCAAATACAAAAGGTAAATAAAACAAGCCTGTATCAAAGGAACCGTAAACAAATATACAAATATTTCCATTGTTCAAAGCTGGTCAAATACAAAAGGTAAATAAAACAAGCCTGTATCAAAGGAACCGTAAACAAATATACAAATATTTCCATTGTTCAAAGCTGGTCAAATACAAAAGGTAAATAAAACAAGCCTGTATCAAAGGAACCGTAAACAAATATACAAATATTTCCATTGTTCAAAGCTGGTCAAATACAAAAAGTAAATAAAACAAGCCTGTATCAAAGGAACCGTAAACAAATATACAAATATTTCCATTGTTCAAAGCTGGTCAAATACAAAAGGTAAATAAAACAAGCCTGTATCAAAGGAACCGTAAGCAATTATACATATATTTCCATTGTTCAAAGCTGGTCAAATACAAAAGGTAAATAAAATAATCCAAAGATTGGAAGAAAAATTCTATAATCATGAAATTTACGATTTCATTTTATGTATTTATTAAAACTAATTTGTCTTTATCAATATTTATGAACCAACGAATATCTCCGGCACTGGTTGCAGCAGAAAGGCCATATTTCTGCCTGCGCTGCAGTTTTTGAGGAAATATCACCTTAGAAATCTATTTTGGAATGGAAGAAATACCATATTCCGTCAGTTTTATCCTGGATGCTTCTTAATAAAATCTTTATATATCGTAAGGTGTTAAAAAATGCAAATGCATGTGATGTAATTGAAAGATGAAAAGTGGTATAATAATCCCAGAAGGTTTGAAGGATTTACAACTAAATTTACAGTCCAATAATATAGATAAGGAAAAGAATTTCAGAGCCAACATTTTAATGAATAATGTAAATACAATTACAAGTTGATATAAAACTTTGTAGAACATCCTACTATCGATTCCGTCATCTTAATTTCTTGATTCAGAAATTCGAAAGATTTGGATGGATTTGTAAAAAAAATATGTCATCTTATTAATTATTATTAAAAAAATCTTTATTGCTTGTTGGCAGTCGTTATATTATATATGCAAATCAATAAATATGTTATATTTAGAATAAACAAGTTATATAAAATTTTTTTAAAAGTACTTTCATACTGAGGTCAACAAAGAAAAATTGTATCAACTTTTGCTTATTCCCAGTTTGTTTCTTTATTTTATTATTTACATTCATTTTTAACCTCAGAGTACTTTTTATGAACCATTGCAAGAGTTTAAGGAAGTACAAATCTTATAAATCTTTGGGAAATGGATGCACAGTATTGGAAAGTTGGCGCAGTGCCAAAGCAAAGACTCCGAACACGAAGATTCGATGTTCGAATCCAGATAGACCTCCAGTTTTTTTATAATTTAATTATTGAATATATATTTTAAAACAGTTTTTTAACATCAATTATCTATCATCCACTATAGGCTAAAAAAATGTGATTGAACTTCTTTGGATTAATAAAAACATATTTTTCAACGATTGAAAATTCGTACAAGATATGTATCAGGAGAGTGTGAGCTAATAGAGGGAAATTAAAAAGAATATGATTTTGAATACGTTTAAACAATCTTTTTAGGCAATTCTTTCCTTAATTATTGTGAAAATACGTTATTAAAACGTAGCCTTTTCAACAACCTTTGAGTGACAGAGCATTTAAACAAAATTGTTTATACTGAAAAGCATGTATGCTTCGTTATAACCACAAGCGAGATTATTTGAGTTTAATATTGTCTGGTTTTTAATTATCTTCATGTGAGAAATGAGTTTAACGAAATAACACCAGTTTGTATTATAAAATTGCCTGTGAAACAGTAGCCTATTAGTGAAACAGCGGTGATCAAGCAACATTAGGTGAAGCTAAGTGTTTGATGTTCTTTGTGTAGTTTAAAAATGCGATTACTTGTTACAAATTATCGCCTAAGAAGGCTAGAAAACGATTATGAATATAGATTGAGATAACAAAGTTAGGAATAAAAGGTCAGACATAAAGCCGACTGGTAGAAGATATAGGCTATTTTGAGCATGACAAAATAGATAAAGCAACGTTGAACGAATCAGAAATAGGTGAAGAGTTCTATTTGAAGTAAATATTTAATTGAAATTGTATAATAACCTGAATGGGATACAAGTCGACACTTTTGTTTTTGTTAATAAACAATGTGATTGGGAACAGATAATGTTTCCCATGCGGTTATTGTTGCGTTAGCCGTTATAGCGAGTGAATCTCTCACTTGCGGCAGATAGGGCGGTTGATGGTACACAGCTGACCGTCGAAAACCCCTTTTTCTCACTGTCACGTATGCATTACTGTTATGAGAAATATATAAGAACAATGTTTTAACCTAGTTGTATGTCGTTTCAAAATTTGAGCTCAATCATTACAGAAAGTTTTGAGTTTTTGAAGTTTTCACAAACCAACTTGATATTTTTATAAATAAAGATTATAGAAAATTTTGTAATGTAATTAAACACAAATTTATTTCAACTTTCCATTTTAAATATTGTTGCGTTTTATATAACTATTATGATTAATATTATAATTTTCAATTAAATACCGGCTCCAATAAGACATTAAATTCATTCATTTTTGCCTACACAAACATTTTCGCCGATATATCTCTTCGTAGGCAGAATTTACCCCTTGGTAAACCTATTCCTTGGCAGGGGAAAAAGAAACCTATTCTCTTTGTATTAGGCCATGACAGCGAAAAGAGTAAAAGAAGTGTAACGGATTAAGGAACAAAATCCATATGACCATTGATTAGAATGAAGATCACTAGAAAAAGATAATTCTTTGTACAAAACATAATGAACATTAGAAAATTCGTGGTTGATAGACGACTTGAGGTTTATTGTAGTTTCAGAAAATGTTGTTAATAATATAAAATAAATTATTGATTGTGAAAAATGTATTTTTATTAAGAGGTTTCTAATTGTTTGACAAATAGTAATCAGTAAAAGTATAAGATAATAGTAGGTTAATATTTCTAAAATCCAGCCATATTTGCAGCCATAAAGCCATTATATAATATGTTGAAGATATTTATTAAAATATAAAATTCTATTATACATTCAAAAAATGAGATATTTATCCAACATATCAAAAATAGCTAATGAATAAAGTTTCCAAGACTAAACCAATATTTATATTTCGATGACTATGCTATCAGCATCAGTGTCCTATTACAATAACACACAATCCCAAGAGCTTATCACAATAGAGTTACAAGAGACTGAATAGGGATTCTGGTTTTTGTTAAAAGTTCTGTATATTCTATACTTATAACACTCTCTGAATATGACAAGATCATACAAAATGTACTCTAGGGTTTAACCCTGGTAACTTATTGTATTAATTAATAACTTTAACAATAGTTTATGACTATTGTTAAACTTTAACAGACAAAACCTATTGACCAAACTTTAAATTTTGTAAATTTGTGAAAATATACTCAGACAGAACGTTTTTGATCGCTATGTGGCGACCTTCATCAGTGTCTTCTGTTTGGAGTTGTTAGGTTAAGAGGTGACGGTTTTAGAAATCGGTTTTAGCGATCGAAAACGTTCTGTCTCAGTAAGTTTTCAAAAAAAAATACAAAATTTAAAGTACGGATAGTCATAAACTATTTTTAAAGTGATTAATTAAGATCAGTATTGGACTACAAAAGTCCAGAAATTAATGTATTAGTTATTTGTGATTAATGTTTGTGGTCTTGGGTCTATTGTTATTAGTTTTATTTTTATTACTTAGTTAAAATCTTATTCATTGAAGTAAAAGCACAAGTGATTGTTATTTATTTAGGAATCTAAGTGAAGCAGTCAATAGAAGGTATAGGAGTTCAAATTATGTGCTTGTACAAAAATGCACACGCTCTGTAAACTGACGGCATATTGAGTAATCTCCGGTAATTAGCAAATTCCGTAGTAATCTCCGGTACTAGAGAGAATCTCGAATAGGTATTGAACTTGTGAGCTAGTTGCAACTATTGGTTAAATGGTGTTCTCATCCCACTAAAACTGTATGTGTTTTAATAACCGGGAAATAATATTTAACGTATAACTTTGGTTTTATGTTTCGTACAATGATATCCACAGATAAACTCAGCGCCTCTTGTATATATTATTTCTGTTTGTTATTCAAGTTGTTAAATGTCGAATAACGTAGATATTTGTCAAATTTCTAAAAATAATTGTTTTTTTTACCTATAGTATAAAATACGCCCTGGTGAAACTAAAAACATAATGAATCCTGGTAGTTTTAAAGGTAATGTTACAACTAAAGAAGCACTTGCCACAAATACTGCACTAAAAATTAAAAAAAAGAAAACCTAACATATCCAAGGCATTAAATTACATACGCATGTTTATAACTAAAGAGCGGAATAAATTCGTCATTCATACATTTTCATATTTGTCAAAAGATTTGAAAATGAGAATTATTTAAAATAATAGCGGTATAACAAAAAATACAACCCTATTTTTTCAAAACACTGACGCAATTTTAATAGACTGACGTAATACCGCTATGTAATTCTATCTCGCTGTTTCATAGCTATTTTTTTAAACACAACATTAATCCTTGAGGTAGATATTCATACTTCACAGTGTTTTGTTAAAGAAATGGGTTTTGTTTATATTTTACGTAAATTTTGTGCGTTAACATTTTATTGTATTCTTTGAATACATTTTATTGTATTCTTTGAATAGGCTACATTTTATTGTATTCTTTGAATACATTTTATTGTATTTTTTGAATACATTTTATTGTATTCTTTGAATACATTTTATTGTATTCTTTGAATAGGCTACATTTTATTGTATTCTTTGAATACATTTTGTAATATTTTAATACAGTTTTTGTGAAAAGCCTGTTTTGATCGAATAAGTTAGTTATATTGGGGTTTAGTTGATTGTAATTTATAGGGCGATTTTTATGTTTGCACCCTTTTGTAAATTTTCTCACGTGTTTATCAAGACATTTAAAACGTTTTGTGTCAATTGAAAAACATATTCAGGAAGTTTTTAATTACCGAATGCAAAATAAGCTTTCAAGTCAAACAATTTTATTAAATTTGTAGAATTAAAAGAGATTATAAACTGTTCCTTTAACAATACTGTTACACAATATAGTGTTTTTAACACTGTTTATACAGCTGTTAATTTAACTTAAAATACAGACCTATTACATATTTTTGTAGGTAGCAGTCAAAATTATATAGTGTCTAGATATTAGATGAAAACAGCATTTGATTAATTGTTGTAGAAAATATAAAATGAGATTATTAATAATCCAATAAAAGTATTAGATGAATTCCTATGGTGATAGAAAGGGATAAATTCGAAGGTCATTAATTGATTAATATGAAAGTTGAATTATAATTTTTCCATTTCGTAATACTTTAAAAGTAATTAAATACGAAAACATATTTACGAGTTTTGCGAACTCTGCATCACAACAGTATATAATTAATTACCCGTTAAGGGAAAATATTTGTTGCTATAGGGATATCCCAGTAAAACCACATATTAGGCCGACGTATTTAGGTAAAGAGAAAATATCAACTACGATAAGTTTCTAGCTGGTTTTACCACTTGTTTTTACTTCACGATTTGGTTAAGTAGCAATAGTAAAGATCTAGCTACAATTTTAAGATGTTTGAGTAAAACATATACTTTTTAACATAAAGCATATGTAAACTTTTGCTTATAGCTCAATTGCTTATAGCTTTAACTTAATTTGGGGCTCAATGAGGACGGCTTTTCAAGAGATATGTCTCATTGTTAACTCAAAAACAACGCATAAAATGCTTTGTCTAGTCTCGAAGATCTGTCTCGATAACAGTTCTTTTTTTTTAGAAATGTTGTCTTCAAAATACATTTTTTCGCTATGTACACGTAAGATTAATGAAAAATACCATTTTTTTGTAAACTAAATAAATATGACGAATTTAGATATTACGGTACTCTGGAACCATCGAAAAGTGATTTTTAAAAAAATGAAAGATGATGAAATACCGGGAGTGTTTATCGCATCCTAGTAAAATTATAAACAAAATTACTTTTATATACAATGTACATAAAATATAATAAATTCAAAATAAACAGTACAAACATAGTGAGCTCTCTTGCTCATAGATAGATGTTCATAGAATTGTAAACGTAATAGCGAAAATCTAAATGACAAATTAATATTAAAAGTAATGAAATCCCCTGGTACTAAGCAAGTAAACCAAGTACTAACATAACCAACTAAACGTTAGCAACATAAAACCTCTAAATAAGATTAAACAAAAAAATAAAATAAGACTGTTAAAAACAAAATTAAACTAAAAGTTATTTGAAAGATTAAAATGCTGCATTAAACGAAGAAAAAACTCTAAGATCTTACCAATTTTTTGAAACTATTCAAATCAAACATGGTAGTTACGACATATGTATTTATTTTTACAGTGAACAAAATTGTGCTTGTTATAACAGATTGAAACTAAAATATTAATGCTTACGACACATGTTATAATTAATTATTTTAATATATATGAAATGAAAATGAAGAAGAGAATGAACAGAAAAAAGTAGCACTAAAAAGAGAACAGCATTATTGATAGCAATAAAGTGTCTATTTTTCGTTTCCCGTTGAGACTTAAAACTCAATTACCCTTACTGTGCAGTAAAACACATTTTTTGTTGTAACTGTCGACTGAAACTAGTTTCTAAGAATCTCATGTGACAAATTTTGACATCCTTCTATTTCTTCTTGTAATTTTCAAATTATATTGTGGAATTGTAGCAGTAGAAAACAAAGATTTATTATCAGACCTAAATTTAATTGTTGTAAAACTAGAATTATAATCAATCTATTATTATTTTACGTCATTGTCATTTATGAAATATGATCAATACTTTTATATTATTTCAGTTTACTTCAATCCAGAATCCTCTTTCTAATAACATAGTGCGGCTACAATGTTTATTATAAATGCTGTGTAGAAGCTTGTTTCTTATAAAAAGCTTATTTGCAGTATAATTAAATTTGTACCGCACGTTTTAACCACTTTAAAATGGTATTTACTGTGTTTTATTATTTAATCACATAACTGGAATATCCGTTAAGGGAATTATACCTCGTTTGTACAGAGAACAAACTGCTAAAGATGAAACGCGGTATTTCCAAAGAAATATTATTTAATTTCCATTTTAATTTAGCTTCCGTACAGTTTGAAATATTTAATTAACTCTACATTAAAGTTCTATACAACAATTATAGCTACTGAAACATGTTTAAAGGTTTTATGTTGAACAGTCGTAAAATTTAATTAAAACCAACAGACATAAAAATTTCCACAATGTGAGTGAAATATTTCAAGCACCAGGTAAGTGGAAATATTATTTTAAAATTTATATCGATCTACTTTAGCACGAGTTTTAATGGATTACAAAAAGTGTAATATAAAATAAGCACAAATAAAGAAATAAGTACATAAATAATGTCAATTTAAATAATCAATCAATTTAAAAAAAAAATGTTTATCAAGTAATTACTTTCTTAAATCTGTAGCAAAGACGATTTCAAAGTAAAAAGTGAACAATAAAAATAAGCCATATAAATAAAAAGTAATATTAAAAAAAAAATATTTAGTTACCGAAAATTTAACCTTTGTTATTGTAAATTTACCAAAGTTTTAGTAGGTAAACATAATTTGACCTTTGGTGAGATAGGCTACTAAAGGTATTTCACTCTGAATGGAAACATTCCCAGTGAAAATATCACAAAGTGACTAAATATTTCAGAATTATACAAAACAAAAAACACTTGAAAACAACTTATTTATCTATTAGAAAAATATTGTTAGAAAAGTGAAAATGTTAAACGACTTTTGTTATAGTAAGAATCTAAAAGCTTTATTACAAATAAAATTATTTTAACTTTATATTGTCAGTATCACAAAAAGGAATTGTAAAAAGTTGTATAGTTGGAATTAAACAGGCTGTAAAATTGAATCTTTGGAGAAAGTGGGCTAAACGTTGATAGGGATAATATTTTTCAAAATCTAATTTTAAATACATATTTATCCAACATTTCATTTATTTTTTTATTTTTATTCTTGAAACGAATGAACTATGACAAAAAATATAGAAACAAATGTAACAAAAAGAAATACTTAGAACGATTTTTGTCAATAGAGATTTATCAGCTCAAACATACTTCCTTAAGTTTATCTATTTGTTTTAATATCAATATCACTAGTCACCAAATAAAGACTAAGATGTTTATTGCGAAGTACACAATGAACTGTATGAAGAGTTTGTTAAATGAAAACATGAATACTAATTTAATTATTACAACGATATCAATCTTTAAATAATCTCATTCAACCTAAAAAAGATCTTAAGGTGACTGAAGTTGTACATGCGCATTACTTACCGAGTGGTTTCCTTATTCCTTCCCGCCAGATAGCAACGCTGTCTACACTGGTATGGCAAGTCCCAACTACTGGCCGCTGGCTTCCTAACCTCAAACTTCCGCGCTTGCTGGTCGTGAAAGTAACTTTCACTAGGCGACAGAGGCTCTGCTTAACTGAAACAGATTATAAGTAAAGCCTAAGTGTGTAATTAGGAAGAGGTCGTAGTTTTTAATCTTAATTTATGTTTCCGTTTAAATGTTCTTCGACTCTGTGATTTTGCTTTACGAGTTCTTTTACAGAACTGTAACAAATGTTTAATTTAAAGGCTAAACTGTAAAATAAATCATTGTTTAAACTTTTTACCTAGTCTTAATTATCGTTAAAACCTATATCTAATAAAATTAAAGTAGATGGATGAAAGGAACAAGATACACAGTCTATGTTACTTGTATCAGAACAGTAGTCCAGACTTTGACCAATAGTTCCTGACCAGCAGTTTAGGCATCAAGGCAGGATAGTGCTCAATCCTCGCCTTCTTATATCTCATACTTGCAATAATTTTGTTTCTCAGCTTCGTGCTAAAGTATTTTAGTGTTCACCGTCCTTGAAAGTTTTAAACTCGAGTAACTTAAAATAACTCACAAATATTTTTTTAGGCTATTCCCGAGCCCAATTAACAGAATGATAGTAAGAAAATATTGCTTCTGTACATAATTAAATTTTTTGAAACCAAAATATCACCTGAAACAGTTTTGGATCAATACATTAAAAAATAAATAAATTTTGTGGATTGCTCTGATCAATTTGTAATTAATTAGTTTTTAAAACGTAGTTTGAATAATACATGTAACTTGTTATTTAGATAAAATTATATATTTAATAATAATATTTACCGTTTATTCAGATCGGGTCCCTTTGAATAACATCAAAACTATTTAGGCGAAGCACTACTTAATACAAAATCTTTCTTCATACAGCCTACATTTTAATAGATATTGCAATATATTTTACATGAACAGTGACAAATCTGATTAGATTGAGCGAAAATATTTTAGGGTAAGAGTAATGTTAAAAATACAATTTGATAGGTAAATAAAAGATTAGTTTTTTAAATACATACAAGTGATATTCTTTAGAAAGCATTTGGTATACTAACATAGATTGTACGCAAATTTGACCCATTTTAAAAGCCAAATAAAAATATTTAAAAACAAATACATATATTTATTTATACATTAATAAACTTTCAAAAAAACACTTCAAAAAAAACAAATGAGTTCGGATACATTTCATTTACTAAGGAGAGTATTGTTCAGTTTAAAATCGAAATATATTGTTATTATCAGCTTAAAGGAGAAAATGTTGGAAGGCAAAAATAAGAAAACTGAAGGAAGAAAATCTTTTAAAGATGTTATTGGCAGTTGCTGAAAAGTACATTCGCCTTTTTGGTTAGGCAGTAGGTTCTTATAAAATTTAATTAATATAATAATAAAGCTGTTTATTTGTCAAGGGTTTCACTTTTAATGAATCAGCATTAACTAAAAAATGGACATGATTTATAAGAAAATTATGAAATATTTTACTTTATTAAATGTGTCCTAAAACATCAATGCCTGTAATGTATTAATGTAATGCCACAAAAAGTATTTTAAAATTATTAAACAAACAGTATTTTCGTTAAAATTGTAATATATTATAATTTAAGTAACTTCACCATCATGATTGAACGCTTACAGTAATGTTGCTACAACAATACAGAATTTACTGAATCTTTTAAAATGTTATAAAAATTACAACTATTTGTAATTATTATTGAAATGTTTGTCGAATACTTTTCAATTATATTCTCCCGAATAATACGGTTTGGTAATTCTCTGCGCATCATTCGCCTCAGCTTGACATTATAAAGGTAATAAACGATAACTTGGTCTGGGAAATATATTACCTGTTTATCTGGTTTCAATAAAGACGGTCAGTACAGAAAGAAGTAGAATGTTTCAAAATTATTTAGCGGGATTTCAAGATATATTTTATAAACACGATGAATAAATTATAGCCTTTAACAATGTCTTTAAATGAAATGAAACGATTAATATATCTTTTCAAACATTGTTTAGTAACAGATTCATTTTCGATTCTTCTAAGACAATAAATATTCATCACTGTATTTCAGTTATTTCCAGTTTAATGATTGACATTTTGTTCTTGTGTAGTTGCAAATTAAAACAGTGAGACCCTTTGATTTATAACCTTTAGCTTTAGCTCAGAGTTTAGGCATGCATGCATTCTTCAATACTTTTGTTTCGTCATACATTCTGGTGTAACCTTAAACCTTTCTGGATTTCCTATACATTGCCCTTTGGAATCTTAATTATCCTTGTAACAATTTCAGTATTTTTAAAGTGAAACTTTTATGGCGCAGTAGATAAAGTTATTTACATGGAAATTAATGGCCAAAGGACGTCATCGTTTATTAATTCCAACCAACGCCAAAAGAACCAAAGTCAAAAAATTGTCCTGAAGATATAAGAAAATAAAAACATTGGCAATCGTGGAACACAATCTGTTGATTTTGTCTTCTTTTAGAGGTTGTTTTGAGGTTATGTTTAAATCATTTTCATATAAAATTGATTGTATTATCGGAAATACACTATATTATGTGATAACGTATGATTTCACACATCATACGATCTATAAAGCATTTCATTTCATCTGTGTTATGTTTTTTTTTTGTATTGTAAATCAGCATCAACTAAAATTGTAGTCTATGAGTGAGGAATATGATTTATCATAATAAGATACTTATATGATTTATAATTTATCCTATACCTATCGATAAAGTTATATAACATACCGACTTGTTAAATAGCCGAGAGTTATTGTTATTATGTAATTTAATTTTTAATACAATTAATTTTTATAAAAATAACAAAATTTTACACACACACACACAACACACACACACTCACACACACACACACACACACACACACACACACACACACACACACACACACACACACACACACACACACACACACACACACACACACACACACACACACACACACACACACACACACACACACACACACACACACACACACACACACACACACACACACACACACACACACACACACACACACACACACACACACACACACACACACATATATATATATATATATATATATATATATATATGATTAGTTGTAAATTTTAAATTTGAACATTATTAAAAAATAATATATTACGTTCTGTAACCTAGAACATAGAAAAGGGATAAAATAGTTTTATAATAAATGCAAACATATTTTACAATAAATATGAAACAAATTTACTTTAACAATGCTTTTATAATGCAACATTTTTATTTAATTTTTAATGTCTAAAATGTTTTATATTTTACAAATTTAACTGTTTGAAATCATATTTAAATAGGCAAGTAATCGAAGGCGGTTTTTTTGTTGAAAAGAATGGTTGCAAAATTATTACTTAGAATGATATATTTGAACGGTGTCGTCATAGAAGCAAAGGCACTTGCGTCAAGACATCTGCTAAGAAGAGCAACTGCCAACTGCATAATGATGCAATGCTTTACAAATTTGATACAAACGGTGATAGAAAAGATTATTTAAATAACTAAATCGATTTACTTGATCAACATACATTATGTTGGTTACATACTTTACAATAGTTTGTCTATAATTCTTATTTTATTACCATTTATAAACATATTTTTACATTGTTGGGGTTTAATAACCTTGAATATGATGAGGTTCGCCTTATATTTATGTTTGTAATACTAACAATATGTTCGGGAAGGGTATTGGTGTAGAAAACTGAACTCTAATATGCGCACGATTTAAACCTTAATCTATAAAACTTTAGACGCAATAATATAGAATTGAAATTTTAACTAATGATGATTAATCTAACTTTTAAACTAAACCTTTAAAAATTTAAAAAGCATGGCGTAGAGAGGCTTGGCGAAGAGATTAAATAGTTGAAGCTACATGAGCGCTAAACGGCGCCTGTGGGAGGTATTGAACTAATATTGAAGACTTGTTGTTAGTTCCACCTATATACCCATAAGCTATATAGCTTACTGTTTACAAGACTATAGCCCTAATTGTAATTTTACTGTAAACTCTTTCATTTTGTAAAGTAGTCTTTCATTTTCTATTTGGTAATTTTAGTTTGAAAATGTATTTTTCGCCCAGTAAAAGCATTATTTTACATCCCATAGTTTTGATATCAATAGTTTTGGCCTCAATTGTTGTTTTAAAATTTATTTGAAAAATAAATATTTTGTTTAATATAAAACATTTTCAACCACTTTCGGTGGGAAACTTTTTAACATTTTCTTACACTGCGTTTACATATAAAATTTTTAAAACCTTCTCCTTTCCAGATTAATTTTATAGTAAATACATCTATTTATACCAATATATTGTTTATTCATACATAAAAGGTTGCAATAACACATGGAATTAAAACATTTCATACATTTGCAAATTCACTTTGTAGTATATATTAGTTTTAATCGGAATGATATGAGTCTTTTATTAAAATTATTTGAGCAAGTAGACCTTAATAAAAGATAATAAAAATGAGGTTTTATTACATCTATGACAGAATAATCAAACGAACTATGGAACACATGAAGACACAAATTCCAAGTAGCAACATGATTGCAATTTACTTGAAATTATAAGTCGTAAAAGCAACCTTCTGATATCAAAACAAGTTTTTTTGTTTTTTTTGACATGTAATTTACGATTTTAAAAACAAATCACCTGCCTAATCACCTGTTCAACAATTAATTTATAAGTTTTAATGTCATAAAGTTGAACGTAAGGCCTAATTAGGGTTATGTGTCCTATTTTACGGTATCGTATCACATTTTCTATGTGACCACCAATATTTTCTTGAATTATCACTTTACGTCTGAAAACGAGATATAGTTTTAAAACTAGAATGGATAAAACGCTCGTAAATATGGTTATAAGAGTAGATACATGCCTTTGTTTGCAAGAATGTTTGTAGACTGATTTAAGTTTTACTTGACGTCACTAACATTAGGAGAATCCGTCATTCTTCGTGTTTTCATTGCTGACGCCATTGTTTTCGCAAGGCCAAGGCAGCTTTAGAATTCGGCAAAAAATGGTAAAGATTAAAAGTAATCGGTTAGGTGAAGCTTCAATCATGTCGGATCTAGTCTTTTCAGTAAAGACGTATTAGCATATCTCTTGCTGTAACTCTTTCTTACAATGCTGACCTTTTCACGTGATATTTAAGCGCAGTAGTGGATATAATATTTCAATATTCCATTCACTTTCTTTTTCTTTGTTATTAGTAAAATTTAAGTTAAATACATATCGATCTTCTCATTTAAAATTTAACAATGGGAACTCTGGAGCTGTTTTAGTTCAACGATGACACCTTAAAAAATTTAAGTGTACCAAAATGTACAGTAAATATATATTAAATACGGAAAAATAATCTAAAAGGTACGTTAATCCATTTTTCTAAATGAAACATTTTCGCACATGGATGGATATTATTGTTACGTCATTAATATATTTGTCAGTTTATTATTATTATATTAGTTTTGTAGATAGATCGCAATTTAACTCAATAGAGAAGTTATCAAACATACCTGTCTTACAGTCTAAACGTCAACTGATCTATTAGTCTCTGGCTAATCTACGTTTTCTAAGAAGAACTCGAAATTATTGCAAAAAATGAAAATGATACTAATTCTAAAAGTTGTTCCTCTTAGTTTCATTGCCTAAATTTAGTTTAGAAGCCTTAAATATTTAAGAATGTTTCCTTAGGCAAATAAAGATCATATACCGGCATTTATTTTTCGGTGTACGAAATAAATATTCCTCAAAATAACACTTTTAAAATCCAGGCTAGAAAATAATTTAAGCATTTACTTATATAAATACTAAACCTAAAGTGTGATAAATATGTAAACAAAAGTCTACAAGTCTGACGTCCAACACGTCAGAGAGGATCAGCTGTGTTAGAACCTAACTGTAAGGACGTTTTAGAGGCTTAGCTTCAGTGCTTTAAAGACGATCATTTCCATAAAAACATTTCAAACCACATCAATACGTTTGTTGCCCATTTGCTAAATGGGAATGGCCGAGGCTCATACTAAGGCCCTTTTGTAGGGAATAACATTGGTCTTTGCAATAATATAACGAATAAATAATGTATTGTGTCATAAATTATAATAAGGGCATAAATTTTCCATTGCAGCCGATCAATGTTTCCAGCAATAAAGCTCACAGTATATATTTTATATGTATACATTTTTATTCTGAATATGTTCAAGTATATATAATATCTTACTATAATATTATGAAATTTGTAGTGTAAAAACATTTATTATGTGTAGGTAATGCATTGACAAAGTGTAATATGAGGAAAAACAAGATAATAATCATGCGTGATATTATTAAGTCGATAGAAACGTATTATAATCTTATGTTAGACTCTAATAGTTTAACTTTGTATATATACATATGATTCGTGTATTATATTGTCCTATAGAAAAGCCATACAACGTATATACTACAGAAAGAATTACGACCTTCCTTTACTATTGTAAAGCTTATTATTTTAATTTTACAATTATGTTTAGAGTTTATCACGTTTAAATTTATTGAAAATTTGCACTTAAATAATCCCTGTTCATGTTCTTTTAGTTTTCTTCAAGTCCACAGCTGGCTTCACTCCTGATAAAGTTAGTTCAGAACCTTCCAAGTGATCCATGTACACGGGGTATTTTAAAATATGTTGCAATATATTTCTTTCATACTGGTAATTTATTTCTGTTTTTGTTTTATCTTCCGTTAAGTATTCACAACGGGACCACAGTTCCTCAATTTGAGATGCGTTGCACATTAAAAGTGTCTAAAAGTGATACTTTTCAAATTCTCTGCATCAACCCTACGTCAAAGATGTATCAACATTTCGTCCATGTTCTACTAATGCTACCTCAAGTTATATCAACCTTGCATCAACACTGCATTTATTCCACATCAACTCTAAATGCTATCTAAACTTATCATATACGTTGAATCAAAGTTAGAAGGTCACAACAATTCTATATGAACATGTATGAATTTTGGATTAATATCTCATCCACCTCATCAACGATATATCAACATTGTAACACACTGCATTGATTTGCATCATCTATTTGAATGTTACATCAACGCTAAATTGACTCTGAATCAGCGTTACATAAAAGCTACATCAATCTACACCATCACTACGACAATGCTACAACAAAGTTATATCACCGCCTCATCAACGTTGTGTCAACTTTGTAACAAATTTACTTTAACTGTACATCAAAGTTTAATCAACCTTATAACATCATTTTAACAACAATATATCAGAGTTACATCAACTTTGCATCAACGTTGCATTGTCACTACATCATCTCTTCATCTACTTTAAATCAACGACACGTCAACGTTATATCAATTCCTTATCAATCTGTATGATTTTGGCATTAAGATCTCATCCATCTCATGAATACTACATCAACGCCTACTCAACACTGTACATGCTTCAATGTTCTGTTAACGCTAAATTAACTCTGCATTAGCGTTACACCAAAGCTACATCAACCTTTACCATCACTACGGCAATGCTACATCAGAGTTACATCAACGCCTCATAAATGTTGAATCAACTACACGTCTAAGCTACATAGTCTCTGCATCAATGCTGAATTTGGACGAGAAAGCCTCTACCGAATGTGTGTAATGGGACGACTAAACTATTTATTTTTAGTACCGTATACGCCAAAATCTTCTCCTTCCCTATACGTAGTTGTCAGGTGGTGTAAGATCGAGGGAGTGGGCTTGGTAAGGAAAATTTGTTCGAAGGAAGATGAAGAGCTCGTGAAAAGTTTCTGAAGGAAAGAAATGATGTCTAAGCGAGTGTAACTGGTTGTGCCATTTAGGTGGAACCATTGTGAACGAATGGAGGTTTAGGGCACAACAAAATCTCCTGAGGTCTCCTATAAAACAATCAAGAATGATCGGTCCCAGACCTATATTGGTCTCGATTTACAGTAAGAGGATATCCATTATTATCTTAAACAAAGTATGAACTAATTACGTATATCGCTGACAGCGCAACAAGTGGCTGTATACCTACTATCCTCTGCTCTCTGTAAAGCACTCTCAGGACACTCAAACCTAAGAAAACGCTTTGTCTGCTTGTTTAATAAACCCCTAAGGTGCACATGACAATCTTCTAAAATCCATACGTCACACAGAAACTCAGGTTTTCCAAAGTACATACCTAACATCGAAGCGCAGTACTCAACTATGAATTTTTGGATTATATAGTTTATACTCGTAAATTGCACAGTTTTCATCTTTTAGGGAAACCACCAATGTTTTTGAACATTTTTTCACCGAAGCTTGGATTCACTGTCAAAGACGATCGGTTTAGGCTTCTTTTCGGCGAGTGTAACATTTGCTGTACCACTCTTCCTTGGTTTTCATTTGTACAGACAATAATTAGGCGACCTGATTAGCTCTTCCGCTGTGTCAAAACATTACCTGATCTTTGAAAGTTTTCAACATTACTAATAATCACAGCGTTACTAGGTGGGGTTTTGTGAAATGGGGGGTTCCTGAAAACGTGATTCAGGGTGTGACATGTCTAATTACAAATGAGCGAAAATAATTTTCTACGATAAACGTTTTCTCTGCAGTAGTTAGAATCATGTAAGCAAAAACTAGCCTCAAATGAAATACGTCAACACGAATAAGCTGCAACTATCAAACGAAGCTGATCGAGAAGGCAACTACCCTGATTCAGTTTGAATACTGTTTATTATGGCACAAACTGTAGGCCTATATGTCAAATGTTACGGTGAACTAAAAATTAAAACAGGAAATCTGAGACTTGAATTTTGGACACTTGACTTGAGTAATATATTTTGTATGTAACATAGATTCAATAAATACGCTACAAGTGAGTAAGCAAATTAAAATGTGAAGGAAAGAGGTCAAGGGATCAACCATCGCAAGTGTTAGTATCGTAAGCTTAACTTTATATCTAAGAAATAAAGTAAAACTTTATGGCTTTTGGTAGCTCTTCACACCCAAAGTGAAGAGCTATTGGATTTTGTAACGAAATTTTAGGAAAAACAATTAAAACCTCATATTACATTACGCTTTAGTGAAGATGGAACCTTTAAAGAAACACGTATTGAATTGCACAACTGTGAATATCATCTATTTTTTTTAAGAACTGCTTATATACCTAATATTATTTTAATTGGTCTCTCAACTTAAAATAAAGAGACTTTACAGCAGTATATTATCCACAGGAAAGCCCGATAATGCGGAACGTAAACAACAAATACTTGTATTAATGCGCCTAAAATATATCCGTGTAAGTCACAATTAGTTAACGTCACAACTAGTGACGCTGTACATAACTGACGTTAAAGAAAGTAAAATCAATTGTAAAATTATTTGTATAAACAGGTATAGAACTGAACTGATGTCAAGTCTGCTGGATATTTTTATGGTGGCGGGAATAAGTCGAAATTACAAAATGACCCTTTTATAAGTACAACTGACAATACAATAATTCTTTACTAAAATTGCACCAGAATTCAGTTCTGAAAAATTGGCTGGCTTGATTTACCTAACTGATGAACTCAGTTAAATTTAATGATTATAGAATTACTGTAAACGAAAATGATTCTGAACAAAGATGAAATAGTTTTCATTTATAAATGTATTTTAAAAACTAATTTTGTATGAGAATTAGGGCTAGAAGCCAAAAACAAAATAAACAAAAATAATAAACCAAATCAAATAAATTTAAAAAAATATAGGTTTACAAACCAACAGCAAAACTAAAAATTTAAAACAAAAGAAAATGTGAGACAACCCAGTTGAATTAGGCAACACAACAACTCAAATGCCGAAAATGGAGGGGTTGATTGCAAGCGGCGAGAGAAAGGGGCCGTTAGTAGTTGTATATCCGGAGCGAAAAGACCTGGATATGCAACTTACTCTGTCGAAGACAGGATGGCAAAAGACAAAATTTAAACTAAAACAAAAGAAAAATAACAAACAAATAATTGACAAAAATGTATAGCAAAAAGCCGGAGAAAACTCCAAAAATACAATACATAAAAAAATAAAATACCAAATAAGTAATAATGCGAAAATTTCAGTAAGCAATAATCACGGAGAAAGCAGGGAGCGAGGGAAGTTAGGAGATAATAAAATTGAAATCGAATGAGGTAAAATGAGCGATTTAAATCCATTAAAAAATGGTAAAAATAAAACAAACCGGGGTACAAGCCCAAAAAATATAAATAAACAAAAAATCAATAAAGGAAAGTAAAGGGGAGAAAGGGATCAAAGAATCCGAAAATTACGGCCACGAGCCACAAACAAAATATATTAAATATGCCCAAGAGCCGCAAACAAAAGAATTAACTATCTTTCAGGATAGACCTGAAGTTACAAAAAACAAAATAGCTAATTTTAATAAATTAGTCAACAGCTCATGTTATATGCATATCGTTAATCTAAAATCTCCAACTAACGAAACTCGTAAAATAATGGCTACTGATCGCAATAAAACTATTAGGAAATTACAGAAACAAGAATTAGGTATAAAGAGATGAATAAATTACAAAGGACGAGCAGACTGGAAAAGATACCGTAAACAAATAAACAAAAATATTACCAATAAACAATGCCTTAAAATAAATAATAATAGAAGTACAGCAAGTTTAAAAAAATATAATCACACATAAATCTAGGGGAATCTATGACGTAAGGGGCAACAAAAAAAATTTAACCAATAATTATAAAATAATTGGAAAAATAATTATTCTACAAGAATTAAAATTACGATTTGGAAATGTTAAAAAAATTAAATTGAAATCAAATCTTGAGTTATAGGAATAATCTGGACAAAATGGTTAGTTTCAAATATATTTAGAATGTAGATTTACTTAGGCTACGATAAAGTTTAGTTACAAGCATATTGAATCACAAGGCAAACAAACTGTATGATAAGCAATCAGATAAGCGGACGGAAATCAAACGTCGACAGAAGTAAAATCAAACCAAATCAGACTTGAAGTTTCCTGTTAAACATTTTCTAGGTCAAATCGAGGGCCATTGGAAATGTAAGGCAACTAGGGCTAAACCTGTATGCTCAAGAGTAGGGGGTTGCAAAGTCCAAGTAACGAGACAGAGCCGATGACGTCGAATACAGAAGTTGCTGATTTGAACTTTGGTTATAAGATATCGCTGTCTGTCAAAATCAGCTGGGGAGATAACGGCGCGATAACAGCGAAATTCAAATAGTTAAATGTCAGAAAGCAAAACAAAACTAAAAATTCACTTGTAATAGTAACTAATAATTGTTAATTATAATTAGTTTATAAACTTTAATGAAAATAAATGATTTAATAAATATACAAAATAAAAAAGCATGTAAATCAAGTAAATAAAGCATTATTTATTGAGTGGTTTATTGGTAATAAAAATAATAAAATTAATTAAGAGAAATAAAGTAACATATAGAAAAATTGATTTGCATCGTGAGTGCAGAGAAACAAGTTAAGTGAGTGGTATATTGAAAATACTAAAATGAAGTGTTGTTTGAGTTTCAGGTGTAAGGACTCCAAAGGACACAGAAAAATCTTGTAATAAGTTAAGGAATTATGTAAGTAGTATTAAATTTAATTTGGGATCAAGATCCCAAATACATTCAATAGCATGGAGGTTGTAACGGTTTGAAATGTCCCGTTAAAATTCGATAAAAAATTGAAATAATCTCAATTTATAAAATATAATTTAAATAAATGTTTCAAGCCATGAATATTGATCATTAAGTCTATAATTCTAAAATAAATTGTAATTGTACAAAAATCATGACTTCGGGAGTGTTTTGTGTGCTACGTAAAAATCAGGTTTCTACAATATTTTAAATAAACAGTAAAGACAAGAAAAAACGGCAAAATACAAGTCAGACAAGCAAATCGAGGGTGGGGGAATAGAGACGATAACCGTCGCTGAGAGTTTAGGCGCTCTCTCGTAATTAGGCCACTGACCAGAAAGGTCATAGTTTCTGTTAAATTAACAAAAATACCAAATTGGATTTCTTGAGCATAAACTCGAGGCCGCGAAGTGCGGGAATAATCGAAATATGTACAATCACGGTTAAAATTTTCATTTGTCAAGAAACTGGCTTCGCCGAATTTGTCTGTTCCTGCTTCCTGGATGAACCAAATTCCAGACGAGAAGAACTACCAATCTGGAAGCATAAAGTCGGAGCACACATACATGGTGATTAGAAGGGAATTCCTAGCCGTGGTTAAAGCGATGGAGGATTTCCACATGCATTTCTGTTAAAGAAGGATCCATTCGCTTTTGTGTGATTGATAACGCTCAGGCCCCTCGAAGAAAAGATTGATCATTAGATTGAAAACCTACCAAATCATGAGTTTGAGTCGACACACCTCTTTGGCCGTAGCGATAAAAATGCTGATGCACTTTCAAAAAGACCGTACTAGGACAATTGCAAGCGTAACAATACGCGCAAAAACCAATTCTTTAAAATAATTTAGAACACTCATTGGTTATATCCAAGGTTTCAAAACAAAGTTATATCTTTTATCCAAAATTTCCGTTTATTGAAAAAGTTTTACTTTATTTCCAAGAAATTTATTACATAAAAAAAGTATTATATACTTCCTTGTAAAGTATTATATACTTCCTTGTAAGGTATTATATACTTCCTTGTAAGGTATTATATACTTCCTTATAAAGTATTATATACTTCCTTGTAAAGTATTATATACTTCCTTGTAAAGTTTTATATACTTCCTTGTAAAGTGTTATATACTTCCTTGTAAAGTGTTATATACTTCCTTCTAAAGTTTTATATACTTCCTTGTAAAGTATTATATACTTCCTTGTAAAGTATTATATACTTCCTTGTAAAGTATTATATACTTCCTTGTAAAGTATTATATACTTCCTTGTAAAGTATTATATACTTCCTTGTAAAGTATTATATTCTTCCTTGTAAAGTATTATATATTTCCTTGTAAAGTATTATATAATATTAATAATATATACATGTATATATATATATATATATATATATATATATATATATATATATATTATAACATGAAGGTATGAGGCTAGAGATTAAATTTAGTGGTATCCAAAAAAACAATAGTCTGTAGAAATATTAAGCAAAAGCGACAAGAATAGTTACTAAAAATACGTACAAGGTACTTTACCATTTTTCTATTTCAAGTATAGTCATAAGGGGGCTGTGGGAACCTTTATCAAAAGAAAGGTCCAAGTATTTGAAGATAGCAGTTTCCAAGGACGAAAATACCTGGGTTATCATAACACTGTACCGTTAGAGAAAGCTCTTTGTAAAAGGGTGTGGGGATAACAAAACTAACTAAAATGCTAAAGGGGAAGAGATGATGCGAGTGGGAAAAAGAGTTGATTGGTAAAGAGTCTTGGAGGAACTTCAGAAGAGAGCAGACATATTGAGGGGGAGGGCAAGTATCAGCAATATTAATAAAGGGTAAATTTTGTTTAATAGAAATAAGGGAATTGTAATTTTTTTATGTGTATAATTTAAAAGTGCGACGTGAAGGATTTAGTAAAGAATTAGGAAAGTAAGTTATGTGAAAAGTGCAGCGAAGCAGCTGTCAACGGTCAAGATTCCAGGAACTCAACAAACAATAAGTACTTTCTTCTTACATTAAAATTAGCCGACAGTGCTTTATAAACCTAATAAATTCAGAAAAATTATTTTAAATTCATTGGTATAAATTATTAATATAGTTTTGTTTTCACCACTTTCTAATTTATAAAAATCCATAATAACGACCCGAGAGAAAGAGCAATTAACACTATAATTATTAAATTTTATTTTATTAAAAACCTAAAGCCTCAAAGGTCCACCTTTTTAGTAATTGTAATATTAGTTAGGCAATCAATTTTGTCACTAAATAGTATTAAGGTAATTTGGTATAATGTGTAATATGTAAATGTCAGGAATAAATGCAAGTCATGTTAAATTTGATATTGGTGTTAATTACTTAGAAACCTGAAGGTGAGTCTATATAAGGTAAGGTAATTAAATATATATAATCTAAAGATAAAAAAGTATTATTTTAAATAACTTTAATAATATATATATATATATATATATATATATATATATATATATATATATATATATATATATATATAAATATCGCAATATGTTTTCTTGTGTATTAATAAAGAACAAAATTCAATATACAAGTACAAGAATTATATTTGAATTTACTATTCAAAGCTTTTCGTTGGCTAACAGTACCAACATCATCAGGAATATATTCCTGATGATGTTGGTACTGTTAGCCAACGAAAAGCTTTGAATAGTAAATTCAAATATAATTCTTGTACTTGTATATTGAATTTTGTTCTTTATATATATATATATATATAGACACACACAAATTTATTTTGTATAATTTTTTGTTCCTATAACTGTCGCTCATGTGGGAAATAAATATCTATAAAAAAGTAATGTCTACAATTAACTTAATGTAATTGTTAAGAAAATACTTGACGTATCCTGACTGAAGCCCAAATTTGCCTTTATTTTGAATAATTGAGCAAACTAATGCATTATTTTTAACACAGAAAATGAGCTTGTTTCCAAATATTTTTTTAAATGTCTTGGATACATCGAGCACGGTACATTCTATTATATTCCCTATAGTAATGATATGTAATAAAAAGCATTCTTGTTAGGTGGCAACACTAAACGAAATATACTAAGTTATAGATGCCAGTAATGGAAATATTGTTTTCAGAGACTTATCCGTATTAAAACATTATTAATACAGAAACATCTTAAAATCATCAAATACTATACATTGTTGGTTTATTAAAGATCGTACTAAATTTATCACTCTTCAGTTGAAGTTGAGAAGAATATTTTAATAAAAAATGTGTAATGAATTACAATGGTCAGGCTGACATTCCGAACTAACAAAACATACTGCTTATATTCATATACAACACTTTATAAGTAAACAAACATAGTCCTAC
Source organism: Prosapia bicincta (assembly GCA_036971475.1). NCBI lineage: Eukaryota > Metazoa > Arthropoda > Insecta > Hemiptera > Cercopidae > Prosapia > Prosapia bicincta. The sequence continues at coordinate 98,105,334 of JBAIZL010000003.1, read as the reverse complement.
TAGGTAGCACCACCAGTCATTTATGTGTGGATGTTATACGGAATTCAATTCACTACGGGCGGCCACTACTATATACGTATCTATGTTGCGCAGCATACTCACTTACGCATCACCCGTCTGGGGTCATGCAGGTAACACACGCACACGCACACGCAGACTACAGTTATTCCAAAACAAGGTTTTGCGAATAATCACGAAGGCACCTAGATGTACAAGATTTACACTGCTTCACACTGACTTAAAAGTGCCTTTCATCAAACAACACCTCCGACACTTAGCAACAAAGTTCTACAAACAGGCTCACGCACATACAACATCAACACTCATTTCCTCACTGGGTAGATATGACACCACCCACGACACACACAGACGGCCGCTGTCCTTACTGACCGCCTAGCTCACACCATACCACCAAAATAAAATATACATACTAATAAATTCTGCTTCACAGTTATGTTCCAGGTGACGCAGGGGCACATCTCCAGGGCCGCTTAGCCCCAACGGAAGTAATAATTTGATTGCATGCCTTTTCAGTTTCGAGTAGGCAGCAGAAGAAGAGGTGCATGCCATTCCTGCCATAGACTCACTAACAAGGTATTTGCAAGGTAATACCTCTCCTTATTCCATAGCATAAGGTGATCCAAGCCCCCAGGGTTCCTGCATGATCTGTCGCGGGATTTTTCCTGGCAGGGTTTCTTTCTTGCCAGGTTTTTTCATCCCGCTCTTAACGCGACACTTACCGTACTGTTTCATTTCACTATCTCCTGATTCTCCATGGAAAGAGCTTATGAGCTTGGTACATGGGCAATCAATCCCGTTTCCTTCATTCGCGGTAGGGATACTAACCGCATGCGCATGTGAGACGGGCTGGGCGGGTTTTGGGGGCTCAGACCCGGGTAAAAAAAAAAAAAAAAAAAAAAAAAAAAAAAAAAAAAAAAAAAAAAAAAAAAAAATGTTATACCAAATTCGTAGCCAGCTGACTTACAGCTTTCTACGATTAACAGAACCTATCTAAAACGTTAGATGTATTTGGTTTTTATTTATTAGGTTTGTAACATTTATGGTATAAATTTATTTTAGTATTTCTTTGTTTGGGTTTTTTAATTAACACTGAGGTACTTTTTTTGAAGTATTTTTCAAGTAACATCTCAAGTATTTTTCCTTTCCTGTTAGTCACCTACACACTTTACTATTAATTTCTTAAGATATCTTTCATCAACATATTTTCATGTACAGAAAGCTTTTTGCAAATAAATGGTCTATATAATGTTTTGTAGTATTAGTCAAACCCATATAAAAACTAGACTCACATATACAAATAAATTATGAAAAATAACAAGTGTACACTTTATAATCTAACAAGAGCTGGGGGCTTGATAACTTGTGTTATAAAATACTAGTCAGAAGGTAGAAAGAATATTGATTTTTTAACTAATCACTCTTCTTTACCTAATGAAACCTTTCACGCCTTCATTATTGGCATAGGCAGTAAGCTACTCAATTGTGCTAAACGGAAATAAACGGCGAACAGGAGATTAAAATAGTTTAATACTAGTGCGAAATGTAGTAAATGGTGGCATAAATAATCTATTTTACCAAATTATGTAGTCCTACAGGTGATAAATAGGACTCTAAGAGACACTAACAAAAGAAAATACTAAAATCGCAATTGAATAATTTTCTTTAGTTGAATGGTTCTTGTAAATTTATTGACGCAAGCTAAGGTTAAATGTTTACCCTAGACGTCCTTCTTAGTAGCTAAATTTTCAATGTACTAAAGATCTAAAAAAATATAATTAAAAAATTCCGTAATATTTCAAAATGTATCCTAAATTTGTCTAAAGCTCACTGTATTTGTCTAAATTAAGACTGTATTTAAAGGTACCCCAAAGATTGGTTGGGAATGTAACAATTGCAAGTATTGTTGCTAAAACAATGCAGGAAGTTTATGAAACAGGGATAGAAAGCGAAATAAATATATTATTAAATGAAAATAATATTAAATTTCTATGACGATAACAACAAGCTGATAGAAACGAAATAAACATGTTTTTTTGTTTTGTTTGTTTTTTTAATACCATACAATTTTCTGTTTCATGCATATATAGACAAATGGAAAATGTATGTCAATTTTTGCCAAAAATGTCAACAAATACATTCAGTCATGATAGAAATATGGTCATTATATATATTTTACATTCATTGTAATACATTGTTTTCGATCTGGGATTTTACTAATTTAGAGAGTCGATATTAAATAACAGAATCACATTTAATTTCCCCATCTGAAATAGGATTATATATGAAAAATTCTTATATATAAACTTCCTGTGGGTGTTAACAAAATTATAATAAATTAAATGCGGTATGTTTTCGTGGAGGAAATGTAATTTTCATATTTAAGTATCCACTATGTTAAATATCACCTAAAAGCCAAACTGTAATATTAACATTACGTTCAGGAAAATAATGTATGACTTAAAGTTCTGCTTATATTGCCCTTATCTGCCATTATGCTCCACTGGAGTTGGTTGATATTAAACCGGCTTCTGGCTCCAACGCTGCTCGCAACAAACTTTATCAGCACCTTGAAACTATTAACCAGTTGGTTCTAAAGTAGCTGCTAATACGTCGTTTGAAGAAAAACTTTATCATCTAATATAACTTCACTTTGACGACATATTTGGTGAGCTGTTGTTTCATCCCAGCGTAATCTCAGTTCAAGGTCAACAGTAATGGTAAAATACAGTTATGGACACACAATATACGGGTGTATATAAGCATATACAATGGTATACTGCATCTTAGTATCGTTAATAAATGTAATATATATATATATATATATATATATTAAAAATTTAAAACCCTGGGGGTTTAATATATATATTAAAAATTTAAAACCCTGGTGGTTTAATATATATATTAAAAATTTAAAACAACATAAGTTATTCAAATACAAGAATATTTATTATTTTGAATAACCTATGTTGTTTTAAATTATTAAACAAGAAAACGTATTATATATATATATATGTGTGTGTGTGTGTGTGTGTGTGTGTGTGTGTGCGTGTGTATGTGTGTATGTCTTTAACTTAGCAAAATTGTTTTCTTGTAATCATTTATCACTTATACTTTAATGTAGTTAAACAAGAATCTTACATGGTATATTTGTGAGTCGACTTTCGAGAAATATTAATTACGTGCTCTCATTTTCAAGCCTATTTAGATATTTAGATAATAAGCTTTTAGATATGTCTTCTAAATAAGCCTGAAAGTGATACCCCATAATTATTAGTTCTCGAAATTTGACTCGCAAATATAGTTTAGATTCTTAACGTATCGCAGGTTAAGACGCATTTACACTCTTCTATCGTGAATGAAATTCCCTACGCGACGGAAAACAAACACTCCTGACAACTCTGTCTGAATATTTAATTTAAACCCCCTTTAGCACAGTCTTTTGTTTTGCAAAGGTATATTTTCACGCATCCTTTATTTCTACTGAATTTAATTCAGCATTGTTCTTAATTATCCAACCGGAAACACACACAACAGTGCCACCTGGAGTGCACTTCCGAGTTACATTCGACCTGAAGCTATTGTTGTGGTATTGGCATGTGCTGAAATATATTTTAGTTATTTTACCGGTTCATTGTAGCTGTATATGCCTCCATAATGTCGTGTTTACAAATATGTAAATTATTACGCACTTCATAGATAAACAGACGATACTGTTCAAAATTCACACTACTGATTTCAATTTTAGAATGCGATACAAATATAAGCAAAAATAAATTTACAATTTTGGTTGGCTCTGGATTAGAAGTTTAAAAAATTATTGGTTTTATTAAAAAAACATTGTTCTGTATGAGAAAAAAAATTAGAATAATTTATTTCGTCAACTTGAATATCATATTTAACGTTAAAAGGAGCTAAAATGGAATTTAATGCTCTATATTTTAAGTTGGGGTATGACGTAGCCCCTCCCTTTAATGTAAAATCCAAACCTTTTTCAGAAGGAATATCTGCCCGCTATATTGTACCCTAATAGGAAAAAAACTTTACTTTTACCAGCGGAATTGAAACATTAAGGAAAAGATAGTTTTAGATTAAGTGAACATTTTATGAAAACAGTTGTTATTGACAAAATAACATTAAACTGTAACGCAAATAGTTCTGTGCAATTTTACTCGGAATGTTTGCTTAAGCATTGAAAGCTGACTATGTGTGCAGTGAAACGATTTACTTTTAGAAATAGTCTATTTAAAATCGTACATTGAATTTAACAGTGAGCGTATCCTCACAGTCCTTGGACTCAATATTTGTTGTTTTATTCTTTTAGCAAGATCTAATCTTCACATTGTAAGCTTTGAAATGTTTCGTGTGTTTAAACCACTATTATACATTATTGTAATATTTTTATTTTTGACTATTGTAATAAATCTTTTTTTAAATTTAGGAACCGTAGAGTAGCGAGTTATTGGTTATGGGGTTGGTAAATTAGGAGGTAATCCGTTCTAAAAAAAAATACTGAAACTTAAATTTCATTATAATGCTTAAAATTAAATACAGGTAAATAATGTTAGTAAGTTTAATTTTATGTTAACATTATACCAGTGGCCTTTGAAAACTCTTTAGAAACTCACTCTCAGGTACAGTGATTCTGTGATCAACATGGCTAATGCATTTAGGTAATGTTCGGAAACTTTATCTTTGACACGTGCAGAATCCTTGAAATGAACTTAAGCACACTTGAATTATTTACGGATATTTTTCATGCATATATATTAACAGCCCTTAGTTTACTCTCAACTAGTTTTGTATGAAAACGGTTTAGAAGTTATGTTTGAATTTTCCTAAGAGAGTTTGAAATTGAAATTCTTCAGAAAACTGGATAACTGTAAATAATTGTTAACTAATAAAATATTAATCAGAAATGTATTATTTTTCTGGAAGGGTTAACCCTAATAGGTTCAATGGTTGTGCAAAAGGACTTCATAAAATCTGTAATATTTGACTTGACATAAAAAATATACAATTTTACAAACGCTATTCTTTTGGAGGATCCTAAATTCATGAGTTTAAAGTAATAAAATAATCTCCTTTATATTTCAATGAAATTATCGAATTGCTTAATATTATATTACGCTAGCTTAAAGAGAACCAAAGGGCTTGAAGGTACATAACTTTGGCAGACCAGAACTTGAGAAACTCTGTAATCGGCACTCTGTCATTGAGATTTGAATGTGCATTAACTCTCCTTGCCTCCGTAACACCCCCAGGGGCTTCAACCCTCGTCACTAAAGTTTCGAAGGCGAACCCGTCGAAGCACCAACGGGTAGAGTACATAAAAGTGTTTAGCTGTTTTCAGGATCGGATTTACGAAGATCTGTTTTAGCAATCAGTTCTTCTAAACTAAAGAAGAAAAAGGTGTTCAGTTCGCTCAAATTCAGTTAACTTAAGAATTTTTACTTTTAGTTTTAATATCTCCGGTTTTTTACGTCACTACAATAGGTTTGAATATAGCAGTTATGCATATGTCATTTAAGTAAGAACTGTAAAATCTATACTAAACGTTACGATGAAAATTAACGGTTAAAAGTAAATGAACAATAGTTTCATTAGAAATTCTGAGTAAACTTGTGTAGAAGGTAATCTGTTTCAAAGGTTGAGATTTTATATTGGTAAAAATCTTCCTCTCTTTACGAAGAGAGTTTAATTAAGAGTTTAATGTTCAATCTGTGGTAATACTGAATACAAAATGTTGAATTTTTATTGAGTTTTTGTGTTCAACGTCATTAGATTTTACATATCTTGAAGCGTACAACAGTTGCATACCTATATTTTGCCCCAGTATGTATAATATCAGAATTTTTCACATGTACTAAATAAATTAAAAAATTAGTACACTATATACCTTGAAAAATGCACTTATTTAGGCGAAAAAAAACTAAAACGGATTGTTAAGAAAGTAAAAAAAGAAATAATAATAAAACGCTATTATAATATAATAAATTTAGAAATAATTTTATTATTATGTTTAAACTCGTGTCTACTTAAAGCTGTTTTCACTACTAACACCAGTAGTTACTATGAACAAAAAATTGAAAAAAATAAACAATATTGATGTAAAAAATGTAATTTTAACTCAGTTTACATAGTGTAAACCACTTGAAACTAAATAGGAAAATCATATTCTTGACTGGTAATGCAAGAGAAATTATTTAGTTTTCATGTACATTTATTGTATTGGCTACAAATAAGTTTGTTTTAAATTTTATAACAATAAGAAGCCTTTATTAGGTTTTATTTTGTGTTATATGTCATGAAGACACACAAACTAATGAAAACCGAATTAAAATAACGAATATAATGCAATTATAAAATGTTTTATATTTTAATCAATTTATGCATTAAATGGCATAAAGATAGATTAATCTTTTACAAGAAATGTTTTTTCAATGTGCGCACATAAGGTTTTACTACCGTATTATAGCCTACAAACTTTAGGTGTATTCCTTTTTTTTTGTTTAAAAGTATTCCTCTATTTCTCAAAATAAAGCCTTTTATTGATCCCGTCAGTAGCTCTCTGCATTTCAGACTAATTGCATTACCCAATATATTCCTGAATACTGATATACGCAAATATTTTCAGGGAAGAAATGTGAATAAAAATACATCCATAAGGATCAGGCATTGAACCTGATTGTTGTATAATATGTTTAAATAAATCATGTGCTATGGTTTTTGCGGAGCTTAATCAGCAATGAAATGTTACTTTTGATTATATACAACAGTAAATGCACCCTAATTATATACTGATGTATTGTGTGGAAGGATAAGGCTTTAAAAGGGATTAAAATGTGTTTTTGTAAAAACTACAGTATTTCTAATAATTGTTCACTTCGAGGTATAGTAGTTTGAAAAACTTCATTATCATACACTTCAGTGTTTAAACAAGCACTTACAGATTTATTTTTAAATTCATATAATGAATTTACCATTTAAAATAATTATACCCTGTTATAGGGAAGCGATTGAAAGAGCAAGACTAATTAACCGTTCAACTGCACTATTTAGAGCAGCAGTAAAGAAGGTTATTTACTGTGGACTGCAAACGTCCACTGGACACGTGGGCAGAGAAAGGGTTTTACTCTACTTAGTTTCAGACGAGTGATTACAGTTGCCCGAAAACATGCAAAGCTAACTGTAGGTTTGCGCAAATATACGATTCCTCTGTGTATCCGAAAGGGATCGGTTTCCCTGGCGAGGGGAAGTATTTAATAATGCAGCGTAGGTACAATGCTATGAGTAGCCTTTGTTGACGAGGAACAGGGAAGGGCGGAAGAGAGAGGGGAAAAGAGAGCCTAATGTCCGGATTAGATGTAGTGCCGTGAAATATATCTGTGGATTGGCCACACAATTTTCACATAAATTCACTCATCTTACGTTTATTAGAAATAAAGATAAAATTGTAACAAACAATTTGTGTGTTATTATTTTTTTTTTAATTGAGAAAAATTATTATCTTACGATATAATTATTGCTTGTAGAATGAGAGAAAGTTGGTCAGGGTTCTCTGTATGAAACATTACAGTAATGTATAGGCAACATGTATTCGCAACAAATAAATAGGTTATTAAAAACATAATTATTTTTGAAAGCCTATTGCGTTGGAGAAAACCTGTAACTAATATATATATATATATATATATATATATATATATATATATATATATATATATATATAAGAATAATATGTGTATTAAAACTATTCTTGTTTTTGATTTTTTGGAATATTTTAAATTTATGAACTATACTACAAGAAAACATTCACAATTTTTAATATACATACATATATATATATATATATATATATATATATATATATATATATGTATATATATATATATATATTTATATATATTAAACACATTTCAAAAACAAGAATAATTTTAATGAATATATTTTTTCAAAGCTTTTCGCCGATTAAATAGTACCAGAATCTTCAGGAAAATAATTATCTAATAAAATATTTTTACAAAATTAAATCATATGTGCTGGTACTATTTTATCGGCGAAAAGCTTTGAATAAATATATTCATTAAAAGTATTCTTGTTTTTGAAATGTTTTTAATTTATTAACTATATTACAAGAAAATATATCACCATATTTAATATATATATATATATATATATATATATATATATATATATAGTATATAAACAATTATAAATATGATGTCTTAAAAAGAATTTTCAGAGTTTGTTGCTCAGGCGAAAATAATGAAAACAATTCGTATAGTCATAGGTCTGCAAATGCTTCATTAATAAGTTGCTGCTGGAGAAAATTTCGCCTGGATTTAATATCCTCGCTGCAAATAAACCATACTAAAAATTTGTATTTAAGTGGGTACTTAGGGTGTAAAATGCATTTGGTTTTGTGTAAGATGAATTGACCAATTAAATAAAACAGGGGCTAGACCTGTAGATATAGTAATTTTCAAGTATTTGTAGAAATACCGAAATCTATATACGAAGTCATGTTTACTCGTAGGTTTTAAGTAAATTATCTTTGTTAATTTATTTGCAGTAAATTAATCAGTGTATGAAAAATTTACTGATGAAACACGTTTTTATAGTTGATATTAACACATACTAGTTTATATATACATTATACATAGTATACACATAAGTATATATATATATATATATATATATATATATATATATATATATATATATATATATATATATATACTGTACTTTTAAATTTTTGCAATTAATACAGAGTTGTTTTAGATATAGAATAACAATAATACTGTGAATCTCATTTCTTAACACCATGAAAATAAGGAGAGACGCGGCATTGCTTCATAAATATATCACCTTTTGTATTTGTGTGTTATTGTCTACATAAGGCCACCGTCTTTAGTTATGCTGCGACTCATTGGATATTAAGTAGTGGACAAATGGATTTCAGTCCTGTACAAGAAGTCTATTCAAAAGCTATGGCGATTAATCTGCGAACTCTCTGGTACCTCAAACATTGTTCGTTTCTAAATATTCAAGCCAAGTTGTGGTAGTATTTAATTTGTTTTTCAAAAAGGGGATGCAATAAAGTTTTGTTTGCTTCTCTAAATGTCTAACTGTAATTGGTTGTGGTGATATCGCATTCACAGTCGAAGCTCTGCCTTACTTAGAATTTGTTTGTGGATCGCAAAGATATTCAGCTGTTTCTGTTTGTATTAGGTCTATACACGATACGAACCTAAATCATTTTTGTGCATTAGCCCTATAAAATCTTTTTCTTTCTCAGAAGAAGACTCTTTTCGTCTCACTCCGACTTGTATTTTCAATGGTAATTCTTTACTGTACTTTGTCTTTGGTTATATAGCAAATTACTTTCTGTTATGTTGATTAATGGTTGAATTCTGGTTAATACGAATATAAAAGCTATGTATTTCGAATAAGCTTTCACATATTATTCTTGAAATGATCTGTCTCCGCCTCATTGGTTTACACTGTCCATATCTCGCTTTCTGTTGTTTAAGCATTTCTACAAAAACTTGTTTGTAGGTCTATATATTCCTCTTTGCTCGATTATAGATAGACATATTCTTTTTACGCTAAGCCCTTTGGTCACCCGTTCTGAGTTTATGACAAATTGATTAAATCATAACTATTTCTGCAGAAGTGTTACTGGAGGCTGTTCTCTTGAGCTTAAAATACCCGCAGGATATAGTAAAACCCTGTTCCATGATCATGATATATACGTATTACAGCATCGAGGACCCATATCTCTGCATACATAAATGTTCAGAGAACTGTTATACCATGTCTTCTTAGTTATTTTATTATACCCGTAACGCTTCCGTTCCCAACTGCTTCAGTTCCTTCGCTATCCACCTGCTACAGGACGTCTATTCATGTTCTGTCGGCAAACTTTCGTTACTTGTTCTAAACTTGAAAAAGACAAATTAGTTTTCGATACGTTGTCGACGTTAAACATTGAATTTATTGTTACTCGTTTTTGAAGTTATTTTCATTACAGGAACAACTTTCAAGCGAGTGAGTTCTTAAATAAATATGAATTCTACACTGTTCTCTTTAACATTTATAACGAACAGAATTTTCCAGAAGCAAATTTAATACTTCAGTAGCACTGCTCTTATTTAACTCTTTTTTAATATCGCTATGACAGGTTTGAATTTTTCTACCTCTTCTATCCTGATCTGGTTTAAGCTATAAGATAACCTGGACTGCTTAGAAGTCCCTAAACATGTGGATCAGTCATTAGCTGTGACAGAGTAACCTTACAATGACATAGAAATATACCTTTCTATGACATGTGTATGATCCCCAGTTAGTAAGTAGTAAATGGATATTCTTTTAGAAAACACAAATATATTATTAACTATTTATATAAATAGATAGAAAACCTAAAATCCAAAACCTATGTAACAAAACTTACTAACTCTACGTATCTGCAACAAAACTCGCTCACAGATGTAGCATAGCGTAAATATTTTTGTCATAGACTTCATCTCCAGGAACAAACTAATCAATTTATTTACTCGGGGTTCAGTTCTAGTTGATGCGACCTTCGAAACTTCACTTCGAATCTGTATTTGTGGATTGGTTCAGCTGAAATGACTAGGGAATTTTCCGTAACAAAATTACATTATTTTTTTGAAACATATTTGTAGTAGGGCTACTTGCACTGAACGATTCAAAATGTCACAGATTTTAGCTAAATATATATTTAATTTCGCAAACATCCTGATAACTCTGAAGTAAGTGTAAAATCATATTTCTCAATAGAATGTTTATAGTTAATAACATACTAACTTAAAGAAACTATTTGAATTATTTACTACTGCAATCTATACAGCCTTCATATGTTTTACAGATTTCAACTTATCATAAAACCATTTAGAATTGCTTCATGGTTTCATCACAGGGTAAACCTTAAATTATTAATTTGACTTGTACAGGTCGCATAAAAATAGACAGCGGAAGATTAGGTGCTAAAAGTAGCAACACCAAAATATTCTTTTACCTGGGGTTAAAAATAATCTTGGATTAAAGTTATTACGGTAGAAATGTGGCAACGCCTCACTGTGATGGCTGTAATAAAAGAAATGGAGGAAAGTACTTCCGCTAATTGAAAAGCTTTGTTATGCGAAATGGGTTGTGATTTGTCCAGGATGCGTCAAGTGACAGAAGATAAATGAATCCTTACTGTGTTAGCGAAACTTTATTAAGAAACATTTCATAAAATATACTTTATAAATAAAACAATATTGTGATAAATGATTACCTTGGAGTTGAAATAATATTTTAAAATCTTTCTAAAACAACTTTATATTAAATGTCTCGTAATGGTAAATTACGTAACATCCAAAAGAGTTAAATAACGTTAAAATATTTAATGTTTCTGCAATGAAAGCTGCAGTTAATACAATTAGGTTGATGATTGAGCAAACGCAAATAATTACACAAACGATTGAAGTACCAATTCATTATTACCGTTGATAAGAATTAGATCAACAAAATTACATTACTGTTTGTTTAGGTATAATTTTACATTGACTCACTGCTTAATTTACCACCTAAAATAAATTTCCTTTGTCAAACGAATTCAATTTTTAGTAAAAAATACAATAAAGCCTATTTTTTTTGTTTAGTAGCAAATGAATATGCTAATGCTTAAAAATTAAACCTCGTTTATTCAATTAAATTACGCGTCAATTTTAATTTGAAACATTTTATTAACTCCATTTTAAAATAAAAAAACTAACACACTAGTGCATTGTAAAATGTTTTACTTCAAAATTTTAACCACGATTTAACCGAAATCAGAGAAATTTTTTATACAACAGTATACAAAAATAATATTTATTATGAAAGAAATTTTAAATTAGGTGAAAAGATTCAACTACACAAACGGATGTTAAAATTTTATTTTAATCAATACTAATGAAATCTAATTTAGAACAGCACAAAGCAGCATACATTTTTCAGTAGCTTCTTCAGGGATGTAATAATAATATTTACATTATCGAATTAATTTTTACCGACTAAGTTCTTTTCCTTTTTAAAAACTGAAATTGTGTTTTATAGACAAATCAGACTATTTTTCAAATGAAATTTACAAAAATTGCTAACATAGTACAACTATTCACTTAAACACAAACAAAATAATTATCTTACAGATAAAAAAAAATAATAAAACAAAAAAATAGTTGTAAGTGGTTCTAAAGTTAACATGTAAAGGTCATTGAAATTCTGTTGTAAATAGCATAAATAGTTGAGTTGAGTTAGACATTGTAACCCGGAAATAGCAACGGAAACTTCTCTTTCAATTACGCCATTGTTCGTTCTACTCAACTGTGTTAACTAAGCGATCTATGTAGAAACTTAATTTTTTTCCCGTGCTCCATTTTCTCGTATGCTGTGCAATTATGAGCTTATATGCTTAAGTTATGAGCTTGACAGAAATTTATATTTAGGGAAACTTATTATTGTACTTATGTCGTTGCACTTATCCTTAAGATGTTTCTGTAATTACTATGGTTTTTACGTGCTTTCAGGAGTAACATTAATTTATAAGACAGTTTTCAATTAAATAACTATTTTTCAATTGATACACTTTTATTGCTAATATTATTTAAAAACATTTATAGAAGCGTCGAAACACTGCTTTAATTAGATGCAATAATAACTACTGACTTCTCTATTTACTTAAAACGGACTGTCACTATGTGCCCCTCTGTCACTATGTGCCCCTCTGTCACTATGTGCCCCTCTGTCACTATGTGCCCTCTGTCACTATGTTCCCCTCTGTCACTATGTTGCCCCTCTGTCACTAAGTGCCCCTCTGTCACTATGTGCCCATCTGTCACTATGTGCCCCTCTGTCACTATGTGCCCTCTGTCACTATGTTGCCCCTCTGTCACTATGTTGCCCCTCTGTCACTATGTGCCCATCTGTCACTATGTGCCCTCTGTCACTATGTTGCCCCTCTGTCACTATGTGCCCCTCTGTCACTATGTGCCCATCTGTCACTATATGCCCCTCTGTTACTATGTTGCCCCTCTGTCACTATGTGCCCCTCTGTCACTATGTTGCCCCTCTGTCACTATGTTGCCCCTCTGTCACTATGTTGCCCCTCTGTCACTATGTGCCCTTCTGTCACTATGTGCCCCTCTGTCACTATGTTGCCCCTCTGTTACTATGTGCCCCTCTGTCACTTTGTTGCCCCTCTGTCACTATGTTGCCCCTCTGTCACTATGTTGCACCTCTGTCACTATGTGCCACTCTGTCACTGTATGCCCCTTTGTCACTATGTGCCCCTCTGTCACTATGTTGGCCCTCTGTCACTATGTGCCCCTCTGTCATTAAGTTGCCCCTCTGTCACTATGTGCCCCTCTGTCACTATGTGCCCCTCTGTCACTATGTGCCCCTCTGTCACTATGTTGCCCCTCTGTCACAATGCGCCCCTCTGTCACTATGTGCTCCTCTGTCACTATGTTGCCCCTATGTCACTATGTGCCCCTCTGTCACTATGTGCCCGTCTGTCACTATGTTGCCCCTCTGTCACTAAAGCTATTACTCTGTTCACTACATTACAAATATTAAACTCCCTTCAAGTTATTTTTTGACCCGTGGGTCCTCCGGGGCTGGGCATTCAAAACGCGTCCATCTCTCATGACAACCAAGCTTTAGCGAGCAGTCTCTGTCTGACATGGCGGGATAGATTGCTCATTCACGAAACTGATAAGTGGTATCTTATCATGGATACAATGGAAAATCAGGTGATTGTGAACTGAAAGAGTAAAGTAAGTATCGCACTTACATCGGGATGAGAAAATCTGGCGAGGGAGACACCTTGGCAGGAAAACCCCCACTTTAGATCACAGGTTCCCTGGAGGCGTGGAACATACAGGTTCCCTGGAGGCGTGGAACATACAGGTTCCCTGGAGGCGTGGAACATACAGGTTCCCTGGAGGCGTGGAACATACAGGTTCCCTGGAGGCGTGGAACATACAGGTTCCCTGGAGGCGTGGAACATACAGGTTCCCTGGAGGCGTGGAACATACAGGTTCCCTGGAGGCGTGGAACATACAGGTTCCCTGGAGGCGTGGAACATACAGGTTCCCTGGAGGCGTGGAACATACAGGTTCCCTGGAGGCGTGGAACATACAGGTTCCCTGGTGGCGTGGAACATACAGGTTCTCTGGAGGCGTGGAACATACAGGTTCCCTGGAGGCGTGGAACATACAGGTTCCCTGGAGGCGTGGAACATACAGGTTCCCTGGAGGCGTGGAACATACAGGTTCCCTGGAGGCGTGGAACATACAGGTTCCCTGGAGGCGTGGAACATACAGGTTCCCTGGAGGCGTGGAACATACAGGTTCCCTGGAGGCGTGGAACATACAGGTTCCCTGGAGGCGTGGAACATACAGGTTCCCTGTAGGCGTGGAACATACAGGTGTCCTGGAGGCGTGGAACATACAGGTTCCCTGGAGGCGTGGAACATACAGGTTCCCTGGAGGCGTGGAACATACAGGTTCCCTGGAGGCGTGGAAATCCTTATGCCAAGCGGAATAAGACCTTACAACATTTGTTGAGTGAGGTTATGGTCGGAGTTAATTTTGCTGTTGCCTACTCGAAACTGAAATTGCCAAGCAAAGTGAAATTGTTTGACCTTCCCTATAACTGTGGAACCACTTCCATTGGGGTTTAGCTGCGTTCCTCGGGTGCATCATTTGAAACAAAAATTTGAATAAGATTGAAAAGAGTATACACATTCTATTTAAAACGTTATGATCAGGGTTAGGCTGTCAATAGAGAAATCGTCCGTTTGTGTTTGTCGTCGGTTGGATTTTACCTAACCAGTGACGATATGCGTGTGTATGTCTATGTGGGTGAGCCTGTTTGTAAAATCTTGTTGCTAGGGGTCGGAGGTGTTGACCTTCCTCCATGTTTAGAAAAAACCCGCTATTCATCGATCTGCCAATTTTATCAATTTCTAGTACTGTTTACCACTTCACTTCTTAGAAAGTTCTAAACCACCAGAACGGTGTTGCGTCCGGTCGAGCATGAAAAGACCTGTAATCGGGTCAAGCCCTGTGCCATAAACCACGATTGGGTCCTTGCCAGTTACAAAATTATTATTCAAAGTGAAATTAGTTTTTTTTACATTGACTATTTAAAACTATAAAAAAATAAATTTACATTCAAATCTATGTGGGCTAGATGAAGCAAAATAAGTATACCATGGTTTCACCACGCAAATAGTTTCAAATGAAGTATACTTTTTTAATAGTAATGTAACTTTTAAATAACAAAAGTGAAAATAATTCAGTCAAATAATAAACAAATAAGTATAAACAGACATATAAAAAAACATTTACTTCTAAACATACACCTGTAAAACACACAGCTAAGATATATCCAATAAAACGTGTGTACACTGCCAAGCGATATAAAGTCACAGATCATAAAGTACAGACCTAGTTTGTCTAACAAACTACATTAGTGTCTGTGTAAATGTACTCGTTACAAATGCATTACGTCATCGAGTGATAGTAACAGTCCCTTACTAATCAATTCGTACCTAGCACATGCTGGTAGCTTTGTACGTAGTCACTGATACCAAGATGGTTGCATTTGTATTATACTTATAATCATCTACTTATAAGAAACGCATCTCCTAATCTTAGTTTTCAACAAGGAAAGTCTTCATTCAACAAGGAAATTTACAAACATTACCACTACAATTCATTCAGGCAGGTGATTAATGTCCATTATATTATCTTTTATAAAAGCAAATATTTGATCTAAATACGAATAAAACTTATAACTGTATAAAACTACTTTGGAGTAATGTTTAACATAAATAAATGAAACCTCTCAACCACAAGGGGCGTGGCGAAGTATTTACTGGTGTATATATTTGATGAAAAATGTTGTTTCAATGTATTTTAACTGTAAATTATCTCTGCTATGCAATCGAAATGTATATAAGGTTTTAAATAAAATAAGGAAGTTATTTGTGGTTGAGAGGTTACATTTATTTAAGTTATACGAATAAAACTTGTTTACTCACTTACTTATACTGGGCTTTACACTGCATATGTCTGCGTATACATAATATCTTTTGCGTCATTCTTTTACGTCATAAACATCTTCCTCACTGAGATATTTTCCAGGGTCATTGATATATATTCTTGCCTCATTTATTCCTTGTAAATGTCTATACGAAAGTAGTTTTCTCATATCTTTTTATTTCTTCATTAGTAGACACTTTCACATTGATTTGTTTCCAAAACTTGATTAAATTAAAAACAATTTATTTACTATAAGCTTTTCCTGACTGATAATAAAATGTTTAGGACGTAAATTCTCGCTGGTGTTGTTTACTATAAGAATAATCCTAAATTGATTCTAGATAAATAATAATAAACACCAACTCAAAATAAATATTACATATTTTTTACGACTCTCAAAAGACAAAGTTATACTCCCATTGTCAGTGAGTGTAACTACACAAATCGTAACTGTAACAGTTATAATTGGAATCTGTGTAGGTATACTCACTGATGATGACTTAGCTAATGAAACGGGTATTAGTAATTAATTGTGAGTTTATGTTTGTTTTTATTTAACTATTACTGTTGCTTACAAGTCGTCCACTTTCGGCGCATTCACTAAATAATATCTTTATTGGCTCATCCTAGTGTATGCCATACTGCCCATCCTAGTGTATGCCATACTGCCCATCCTAATGTATGCCATACTGCCCATCCTAATGTATGCCATACTGCCCATCCTAATGTATGCCATACTGCCCATCCTAGTGTATGCCATACTGCCCATCCTAGTGTATGCCATACTGCCCATCATAGTGTATGCCATACTGCCCATCCTAGTGTATGCCATACTGCCCATTCTAGTGTATGCCATACTGCCCATCCTAGTGTATGCCATACTGCCCATCCTAAGGTATGCCATACTGCCCATCCTAATGTATGCCATACTGCCCATCCTAGTGTATGCCATACTGCCCATACTAGTGTATGCCATACTGCCCATCCTAGTGTATGCCATACTGCCCATCCTAGTGTATGCCATACTGCCCATCCTAGTGTATGCCATACTGCCCATCCTAGTGTATGCCATACTGCCCATCCTAGTGTATGCCATACTGCCCATCCTAGTGTATGACATACTGCCCATCCTAATGTATGCCATACTGTCCATCCTAGTGTATGCCATACAGCCCATCCTAGTGTATGCCATACTGCCCATCCTAGTGTATGCCATACTGCCCATCCTAGTGTATGCCATACTGCACATCCTAGTGTATGCCATACTGCCCATCCTAGTGTATGCCATACTGCCCATCCTAATGTATGCCATACTGCCCATCCTAGTGTATGCCATACTGCCCATCCTAGTGTATGCCATACTGCTCATCATAGTGTATGCCATACTGCCCATCCTAGTGTATGCCATACTGCCCATTCTAGTGTATGCCATACTGCCCATCCTAGTGTATGCCATACTGCCCATCCTAAGGTATTCCATACTGCCCATCCTAATGTATGCCATACTGCCCATCCTAGTGTATGCCATACTGCCCATACTAGTGTATGCCACACTGCCCATCCTAGTGTATGCCATACTGCCCATCCTAGTGTATGCCATACTGCCCATACTAGTGTATGCCATACTGCCCATCCTAGTGTATGCCATACTGCCCATCCTAGTGTATGCCATACTGCCCATCCTAGTGTATGCCATACTGCACATCCTAGTGTATGCCATACTGCCCATCCTAGTGTATGCCATACTGCCCATCCTAATGTATGCCATACTGCCCATCCTAGTGTATGCCATACTGCCCATCTTAGTGTATGCCAAACTGCCCATCCTAATGTATGCCATACTGCCCATCCTAGTGTATGCCATACTGCCCATCCTAGTGTTTGCCATACTGCCCATCCTAATGTATGCCATACTGCCCATCCTAGTGTATGTCATACTGCCCATCCTAGTGTATGCCATACTGCCAATCCTAGTGTATGCCATACTGCCCATCCTAGTGTATGCCATACTGCCCATCCTAGTGTATGCCATACTGCCCATCCTAGTGTATGCCATACTGCCCATCCTAATTTATGTCACACTGCTCATCCTAATGTATGAAATACTGCCCATCCTAATGTATGCCATACTGCCAATCCTAGTGTATGCCATACTGCCCATCCTAATGTATGAAATACTGCCCATCCTAGTGTATGCCTTACTGCCCATCCTAGTGTATGCTATACTGCCCATCCTAGTGTATGCCATACTACCCATCTTAGTGTATGCCATACTGAACATCCTAATGTATGCCATACTGCCCATCCTAATTTATGTCACACTGCTCATCCTAATGTATGAAATACTGCCCATCCTAATGTATGCCATACTGCCAATCCTAGTGTATGCCATACTGCCCATCCTAATGTATGAAATACTGCCCATCCTAGTGTATGCCTTACTGCCCATCCTAGTGTATGCTATACTGCCCATCCTAGTGTATGCCATACTACCCA
The DNA here is from genome assembly GCA_036971475.1 of Prosapia bicincta. Taxonomy (NCBI): domain Eukaryota; kingdom Metazoa; phylum Arthropoda; class Insecta; order Hemiptera; family Cercopidae; genus Prosapia; species Prosapia bicincta. The sequence goes on along the minus strand of JBAIZL010000003.1, from coordinate 98,086,720 downwards.
TCTTAGTGTATGCCATACTGAACATCCTAATGTATGCCATACTGCCCATCCTAGTGTATGCCATACTGCCTATCCTAGTGTATGCCATACTGCACATCCTAGTGTATGCCATACTGCCCATCCTAGTGTATGCCATACTGCCCATCCTAATGTATGCCATACTGCCCATCCTAGTGTATGCCATACTGCCCATCTTAGTGTATGCCAAACTGCCCATCCTAATGTATGCCATACTGCCCATCCTAGTGTATGCCATACTGCCCATCCTAGTGTTTGCCATACTGCCCATCCTAATGTATGCCATACTGCCCATCCTAGTGTATGTCATACTGCCCATCCTAGTGTATGCCATACTGCCAATCCTAGTGTATGCCATACTGCCCATCCTAGTGTATGCCATACTGCCCATCCTAATTTATGTCACACTGCTCATCCTAATGTATGAAATACTGCCCATCCTAATGTATGCCATACTGCCAATCCTAGTGTATGCCATACTGCCCATCCTAATGTATGAAATACTGCCCATCCTAGTGTATGCCTTACTGCCCATCCTAGTGTATGCTATACTGCCCATCCTAGTGTATGCCATACTACCCATCTTAGTGTATGCCATACTGAACATCCTAATGTATGCCATACTGCCCATCCTAGTGTATGCCATACTGCCTATCCTAGTGTATGCCATACTGCCCATCCTAATGTATGCCATACTGCCCATCCTAATGTATGCCATAATGCCCATCCTAGTGTATGCCATCCTGCCCATCCTAGTGTATGCCATACTGCTCATCCTTGTGTATGCCATACTGCCCATCCTAGTGTATGCCATACTGCCCATCCTAGTGTATGCCATACTGCCCATCCTAGTGTATGCCATACTGCCCATCCTAATGTATGACATACTGCCCATCCTAGTGTATACCATTCTGCCCATCCTAGTGTTTGCCATACTGCCCATCCTAGTGTATGCCATACTGCCCATCCAAATGTATCCATACTGCCCATCCTAATGTATGCCATACTGCCCATCCTAATGTATGCCATACTGCCCATCATCGATTGTTGTAACGAAAGAAATGGAGTAAAGTTTCAAGTGACAGAAAATATAAAAAATGAAATAAAATAAATGAATTGTTATGTGTTTCAAAAAGTAGTCGATCTGTACTGGGTAATTATTAATGTTCTAAAAGTTCCAAAAAATGATGATACGTTTTATACAAAGCGACCCTTTTTGACAACAAAAAAATAAGTTCCATAACATTAAAAACATATCACAATGGTCTGATACTGAAAGTTTTACGAATAATAAATAACTTTAGTTAGATTTTAAAGCAATACACGGAGTTACCAATAAAATGAATTGAAATACCATGTAACTATTATTTTTAAGTTTTATAAAAATTAATTCAGTAAAATTCAACTTCGGCTAGTACACTTCCCGCACGTGAAGGAAACAGATTAACTTTCCATGCACCATTTGATAAGCTCAGGAAAAGTGAAATGAAACAGTAATATAAGTGTCAAGCTAAGAGCGGGATGGAAGGTTTTCTAAGAAACAAGACTTCTAGGAAATTCCCTGGTTATAACAGGGACACTGGGGACTGTGCTAAGGTATTGCCTTACAAATGCCTTCCAGTGAGGTACCAAATTATATTGGGCAGTTGTACTAAACATCGTATCAACATATTTTTATTTTTTTATTACTATGTAAATTACAACTTGCAATGATGCTTTACAACTTGAAATATTTTAAAGTCACAACACAGAACCCATTTCACAATATTTAAAGTAATTCACAGCAATTTTTTAACTTCTATAATGGTTAATAAATAAAAACCCTCTGAACACAATATAAAAATCTTTTATTTTACTAAAAATTATTTTATGTACATTTCTATTACATGGTAATCATCTACAGAAGTACTCTGAAGATTTTTATAATTTGGATGGTGCTTTTTAGAAATTAAATTGAGTTACAATTATCCCACAGTGTTCCAGAAATTATTAATCTATAAGTTTTCATTACTAGATTTAAAAAAAAAACATTGGAATGAATATTGTACCAGAGATGAAGTTAAAATGAAGTCTGTTCAGACATTGATGTAAAAATAGTAAATAATGGTGAACATTATGATCAAAGAATAACTATATTGGATACTATCTACTGAAGTTAATTAAAAGCCGCTGGTAGCAGAATAAATAAATTTAGTTTTTAAGACTTTTTTCTACATGTTAGTTTATCTAGTGTTTTAACTGTGATTTAGAAGTTTTAGGTTAGCCAACTGTTTGATAACATCTCAAATAAAATTGTCCCTAATTGTATTCACTTAAGGCCATTCTTCTATTATTTTAACAATAATATTTAAATGAACTGTCAAGTTAAATTACTTAATAAATAAACTGCTGGTGATTATATTGGGCTTATATTTAAACGTAATACTACTTTATAATAGTAATAGTAGACTATTTTTAGTAATAGTAGATTATTATTTTTTTAAATTACTATAGACTGATATTAAATGAAAGTAAACGCCTGCTTATGTAGAAATAAAACTATTATTTATTTTATACATTTTTATTTAATATTTAGATAAAGAGAGTAATTAAGGAATTTATCATTTATTGATTTAATTAAACCTGTGCCCTTAGTTTCTATCTCAATATAGTTTGAATATTTAAGGAATTATTTTGCTGTAGTACACACTAATAGGGTCTGTATTGTTATTAGTTAGACTTTTTAATACTTAATTAACGTGGGACATTGCAAGTATTGATATAGAAATTTGGCAACTTGGAAGCAAAACCAAAAGAATCAATCATTATGAAGTAACAGACAGGTTTACTGATTTTGCCTAGCGTAGTTATATTAGTTATATAGAATATTAAATTACTATTTATAATATATTACATTATATTTGTATTATATAATATTAGTTATATATTACTAGAAATAGTAGGAGAGCTAGAAAGCCATGGCCTTGCAATTATAAGACAAATAATTAATCTTGTTATACATCTTGTACAAGGTGGGGAGATATTTCGAGAAGCCATTCTTAGGATATGCTATCTATCCAGATATTTCAGTATACCACTGTGTACACTTAGAGAAACACAAATTCTGATTATATTACAAATAAATTTTTAATAGAATATTTTAGAGATAGTTTTTTTTTATCTTAATTTTACTACATTCAATTACTATTTTAATGATCGATTCAAAAAGAACTACTTCACTATCTCGACTTTCGAATTTTATTTAGTGAAAACTAGGAGTATTTGTAGTTTAACAATAGCAAACGTATAGAATCTTTAAAATAAATTACTAATAAGAAAAAATCACTGAGGTTTTTATCGGAATGACTTCTTTTATCAATTTAAGGAGACCCAAGACAGGTTTAAACACCAGAATTTCTTCTGGCGTCTCTTGGCACAGCGATATCCTTCAACTGGATCCAAATAATCGACCTGGAAAATGTAATGGATATTTCAGTACTTATATATTGGGCATATCGTTGGTTTAAAATAATCACCGATATTTTAAAAGTGTTGTCTTTATCTATCAGTCCATAACATCCAGAGACTAGTTTCACTGGTAGACACTGGAATCATATTCTGACCAGGTTAGACTTGAGCGTTTCAGACCGTTACCAGTAGTCATCAGGCCATCAACCTCTGATGTATTAATCAATAAAGCATTGATTACTCATTGGGACTGAATACGTATAAAACACAACAGAAACCTCTTTCCTCAAAGAGATATGTTTTATAAAATATAGCCTAAACCTATAGGGGTGCTTGGACGGACATTAAAGGGGGAGATGAGTTAGGGATTTTCTGTGGCAAAATTGGAAGTTGGTATTGATAGGTTGTTTTGGTAAATTATTACATAATTTTAAAGGATTTAATATCAAAGGTTGTAGTTAGGCACAATTGCAAAGGCTAATGCTTATATTGAAATGTTCGAAATTATTTGATCTTTCTGTAGTAATTACTTCCTATGCATGGCCACAATTTAAAAACAAACTAAAGCGAAAATTATCTAAATATTGGGTTGAAGAGTTGTAAAATTAAAACCAATTAAAGCTAAGAAATTAATTTTTTAGGCAGTTATTGATTAACTTACCAGAATTAGCTATATTTTTGTAAAGAAATATTACTAATACTATTTTAAATATTACGTAAACTTTAATATCAATGAATTCTAGATAATAATTACTTCCACTAATGAGACAGATAAAAATTGCTAGATTAATTGAAATATTTTTATTTTACACATTTGTTTCATTTTATTTCATTCGTTGTATTATGTAATGTGTTTAGACTCAAGTAATATATTTACGTTTATGTTACCCAGTGTTGAATATCGATACATTGCACGTATTTCATTGAACATATCAGTTTGTGTTATATATTTCTTCAAATAACTGATAAAGGTACGTTATTTTAATTGTAGTGTGTATTTGAACTTAATGAAAGCTATTTAATATTTTTCATTTGATGGGTATAAATACATATCCCATCTGTGGTTTACTGAAAAGAAATTAATGTGTACTTCTACATAGGTAAATAAATGATTTTATTTACCTAAATCTATAGTATACAACTTCCAACAATTTTCTGTTTGGTTTATTTATCCACACGGATAACGGGATCAGAAAGCTAACAAAAACGAAACACATACGAAATTTGTTTTGTGATAAATCAGATGAATTTGTTTCTATGAAATCAGTTTGGTTATGACCTGCCCGTCTGTTTCCTAGGCCTTGTAGGATTCTATAGAGGTATTATAAACCGATGTTGCGCATGTGGGCTCACTCACACGGTCGCTCTCCTCTGCGTTGAAAATTTACTGCTTTTTGAATTGTGCTTTCAAAGCCTAGATGAAGGCTGACTGCAGTATGGTATTCTGGCGGCACGGGAAACCGGGAGGCTCTACTTGGTAGTTCTGCAAGAACGGGGGGAACCCTAGTCAACTGGTCGGGGGATTCGACTTTTCACAGAAGTGTTACAGGTGACAAGTTCAGTCTTACAGTAAGGCTCTCGAGTTCTGTACTTACTGGTACTTAGTGGCAACAAGGCCTTCATCCCGGTCACCTGGAATGGACATCCGTCCGCTTGAGGATGGATTTGAAGGGGTGTGACTAGCTTCGATATGAGTGGTTCCCCTCAGTATTCTCTGGAGAGGAGTCGGGCGACAGCAGTTATGGAGCACATAGGCTAGTTCTATTTAGTGGTAAGGCAACCAAGATGAAACAGCTTGTTTTTTGTATAGGTTATAAGTAATATTTTACAATTCATGATTCAAATGTATATATATATATATATATATATATATATATATATATATATATATATATATAAAGAACATAAGTCAAAATACAAATACAAGAATTATAATTGAATTGTAAATTCAATTACAATTATTATATTTGTATTTTGACTTATGTTCTTTATTAATACACAAGAATACATATTGCGATATATATATATATATATATATATATATATATATATATATACACATATTTTGATACTAAACCCCGTTATCTGTGTTATAACGGGATGTATTAGTGATAGTGGCAGCAGTATATCAGGGAACTTGGAGAATAAACGCTATTTTCCGTCTTGAGCTCGCGATTATTCAGCGCTGGTCTGCAGTAATTAAGTTCAATGAAAATAAATATAATGCTCTTACCTCATGTTTAACTTGAAATTAAAAGAATTTGAATTGAAACGGTAATGTTTCGCTTCTATGTATCACGTAGATAGTCAAGTGAGTTTTTACTTTTTTGTTATTCAGGCAATGCTTTGTTTTCAGAGTGTGTAACTAAAACTACTTCACGCATTCACAAAATTAAGCACCCCTTATAAAGTAATAAAAAAATGCCAATCTCTAGTGAACGCGAATCTTAAAAGATTTGTTCTCTTGCTTAAATTCCAGATGTTTCAAGATGCGTTCGAGTATAACGAATCCAATAAATTTTCGTTAAGGATAGTACATGAAGTTCTGGAAGACTTCAATAAGCACATTGAGTATGAGGAAGATGACTTGATATTGGACGTCGGATCTGGGAGCGGGAATGTTACACACGATGTGTTCTTGCCGTTCATACCAATCGCTAACTTTCGCCTGGTAATTCAATGCACTATTACTGATTGTAAATTTCATATAATATTGAAATTGAAAAACTATAATAAGTTATTTATACAAAGTGTGAAATTAATTTTTATTGATTGTAAAGTTTACTTACTTAAAATTATAATACTTTATATAAAAATAATAAACGGTTTCACATGGTTTGGCTACATCCCCTAAAACATGTTGTAGTATATCACCCTTGATTGAATGTCTTAGTTATTAATGATTTGTGACCTACATTTCAACAGCTGTTTTCAAGTTTCACAGCTATTGCTTTGGAGCGATATACAAATATAAGTACATTGTTTTTCACGGCGAATACGCTACTATTAGTTGACTATTATACACATCAATTGAGGAAGAACCATTTTAGAAATTGAAACGAATAATTCATTTACAGAGGAGAAACATATACGTTTATTGTAATAAATTAAAACTAAAGAATTCCATTGGGAAATTAATTGGTAGAAATTGTATTAGTCTTAAATAGACAAGTGTTGCAGCTAAGAACACGTGAAGAGAGAAATAAGTTAGTGATATTATTTCTTATAAACGTTCGATACACATTATTAATAGAATGCATTATTTGAAGTTAAAATAAAAATAGGAAACAATCTGTCAACAGGTTTTGAAGTAACAAAAGGATTACGCCAAGGATGCTGTCTGTCACCCACATTATATAAAATTTATACAGAAAAGGTTTTGAAAAATTGGAAGAATAAATGCAAAGGAATGGGAATCCCAGTAAACAATATCACAATTTATTCTTTACAATTTGCAGATGACCAATTGATTTTAGCTCAAGATTATGAAGACATTGAATATATGACTCGAAAGATAATAGGAGAATACAAATTATGGGGATTGAATGTTAATATGAATAAAACTAAATACATGGTCATACGAGAAAAAAGTAAAGACTTAATAATAGAAGAAGAAAATATTAAAAGAATATCACATGTTGAGGAATGTAAGTATTTGGGAATGAAAATTACAAATGATGGGAAACAAGATAAAGAAATTGGATCGAAAATAAATTTGGGAAAAACAACAATTTCAATGTTAAATGGAATTTTATGGGATAAACATATAACTAATCAAACAAAAACAAAAATTTTTAATACAATAGTACGAAGCATAATGACATATGGATCAGACGTTTGGATATTGAAATCAACATTGACGAAGAAATTATTGGCAACTGAGATGGACTTTTGGAGACGTTCTGCGAGAATATCAAGATTGGATAAGATCCGAAATCAAATAATTAGAGATAAAATGGAAGTACAAAATTTAATTACAGATTTTGTAGAACAAAAACAGTTAATTTGGTATGGACATACGAAAAGGATGAATGATGAAAGACTACCAAAGATGTTGTTGGAATGGACACCACCAGGGAGAAGACGAAGGGGAAGACCATCGAAAACGTGGATACAGGAAATTAGTTCATCTTTAATCAAATGGGATATACCAGAAAACTTGTGGACAGATAGGGATGAATGGAAAAACAAAATTAAAAACTGTATTTCATTAGACTTAGGTTAAAATGTAAAACATTGTAAAAAACCTGTCAATAAAATAATTATTTGAAGTTATGAACATAATTTTCTTAGAGTAATCAATCCTTTCGCGTTTATGTTGAAAGAAAGAAAGTTTGCTGTTGGCAAATGTTACGAGACGTGTGACGTTGAGATCAGTTTTCGTTTAGTTCTGCGCACAACTTGAAGAGTTTTAGTTATCGAAGAGGCTGTTACGACTTAACTATTTTATATTTGCATTAAATGTTTCCCAAGCATTAAACAACGAGGCATATGCGAGTTTGAGAGACGAGGCCTGATAAAAGCACGAGGAAATTATAACGAATTGATTGTCCGACATGAGAAATGGATTCATAAAAAATAATAGAGGTTTTTTAAAACTCCAAAATTACTTAGTTTTAGGAATTCGGCCCTTAGGGCTAAATATTGAAGCACCAAAAGCGAAATTAGTTTACTTAGAACTTATGTATAGTGGTATCAGTGCAGTTAATGGTAAATTGGAGATACTTGATACAACATTATTCGTCGAGAGTAGAAAAATCGTAAGCAAGAGAATCGAGATAATAACTTAGGAAACACGTAAATACAAAGCCCTAAATTATAACTAAGCAATCACTCAAAGGGATTTCTTACTTCTTACTGCGGACGCCCAGGGTCATGTGACTCCGATGGTCCGATGTTCATAGTAAGTTGTTGCAGCCAAGGTACAAAACAGTTTATCGATCAATATTGTTTTGCTGTTTCCCTAGCTTCCCAGCGCAGACAGCAGAGCTACTCTTGGTGGAATTGGTGAGGAGCATCGAAGGAGGATATGGTCTAGAGTTTCCTATTTTCTACAGTTAGGGCAGAGTGGAGATTCACTCAGATTAAATCTGAAGAGATAGGTCTCAGTCACAATGTGTCCGATTCTTGCTCGTGCTGCAAAGACGGCTGTAAATCTGGGAACCCATTGATACATAGAGGTTTCTACCTTTGGTTTCTTCTTTCCAACGGTGGATCCATTTTCTTCTGACTGATGTTTTCACAACACTCAGGCATTTCTTTAGAGAGTACTGTGATAAGAAGACTGGGCCCATTTCCGCTGCTTGTTTGGCGATTGTATCTGCTTTTTTCATTGCCGTCGATGCCGCAGTGTGAGGGGATCCACTGGAGCTGTATTTGTTTCTCATCTTTGCTGAGAGTGTTGAGTAAATTTGTTATTTCTTAAAGGGAGACCTTTTAAAAAAGAGAGGGCTCTTTTAGAGTGTATAGAAGAGACTAAAGAGACGTATAATCTTTGAAAGGACAAATCTAGGATTTAAAATCTCGCTCTCTTTCTCTCTCTCATACACATGCATACATAGATACATGTAGACACCCAAATACACTCAATATAAAATTATTGAGTACTGAGATAGAACTTAAGACCGTTATAATTGTGGGTAGTGGATTTAATTGCATCAGAGCCCTAACTAACGGTATTAAGTACAGCCAAATGCAGGTAAGGGGTGGTGACTGGCCATGAAATTATGAAAAGCAGACATGGAAGTTATTCGTGTTAAAAGTACTCTTGTTAAAAAGAGTGTAAGGGTGTTGCCAGATGTGGTGATGAATCGTTTGGGCAGGAGTCCAATGTATCAGCCTCTTAGAAAGTAGTTTTATAATACGTTGCGGTAGAAAAACCGGAGAAGAATTTATAAGGAAGTGGCTCGGAATAGAGCCGTTCTGGCTTGGTAATGATCGAGAGACGTCGATAGTAAAGAGATGAACAATATAGTGCTAGCGTGATTGATTTCATCAGCCTAACTACTTATTCCTTTCATTCAATCGTCTCTTGCTCCCCAAAGGCAGCTCTCCATTTTATATCAGTCTGAAGAGGACCAATATAGTTAAAAGAGGTTGAAATAAAACATATTTTTTTTTTTAACAATATTTGATAATTGAACTTTAATTGGCTTTAATAATTGGCTTTAAACTCTATAAAATCATTTCCACAGACGAAGATGTCCTGTGAGAAGAAGTAACCAACTAAGAGCACCAGTAAGAACACCAGTGGACTGTGATGGTACAGTTCATCAGATAAAACAGTTTCTTTCTACTCTGGTCAACATGCACTCAATAACAATGACAAACGCCTTGATTATTCGAATAGGTAAACTTAATCAAGAAGATGACCCTTAATTAGGTCAATCAATACTATAACTAATTTCTCCAATGGCGGCAATAAAGTAGTATTAGCTGTTAATCCTAAAACGTCTAAAGCCACTTATGATTCGACACCGGATAGAATTTCTGTAGTCCGTACTTATGTCGCAATTCAATGAGTATTTGAGTTCGTTCTTTATTCAACAATCTCATAAAAAGTGTATTTTGCTAAAAAAATAAAATTCGACTATAGTAACGTAAATTTCTAGAAGCCCTTAGCCTATATATATACATATATATATATATATATATATATATATATATATATATATATATATATATATATATATATATATATGTATATATATATATATATATATATATATATACATATATATATATATATATATATATATATATATATATATATATGAAGTTATTATGATTATTTGTAAACAGTTTTTTCCACCACTAAGTACAATGATTTTACCAAATTAATGACTGGCGATAAATTTTACCTTTTTGTGATGGCCAGAAAAATAGAGACAATTAATTCAGTTATTCAAAAATGGTCAAGTGACCGAAAGGTGCGTCATAACGTAAGGTAAAATTATTGCACGTAGTGGTGGAAAAATGATTTACAAGTAATAATAATAACTTCATAAATTCAGTGCAACGGAAAAATATGGACAACGTGAAATATCACGATATATATATATATATATATATATATATATATATATATATATATATATATATATATATGCTGATACGTATTCCTTCACGGATGGAAAAATATGATAGTAACAATTCATCATATATATATATATATATATATATATATATATATAAAGAACAAAAGTCAAAATACAAATACAAGAATTATAAAGAATACAAAGCTTTGAATTGTAAATTCAAATATAATTCTTGTATTTGTATTTTGACTTTTGTTCTTTATTAATACACAAGAAAACATATTGCGATATTTATATATATATATATATATATATATATATATATATATATATATATACAAACCTCATGCTATGCTCCATAGTAATTATTTTGAAAGAATGACAGTTTTATTAAAATTTAGGGGCTATGAATTAGAGTTTATTATATATATAAATAAATATATATATATATATATATATATATATATATATATATATATATATATATATATATATATACAAACCTCATGCTATGCTCCATAGTAACTATTTTGAAAGAATGACATTTTTATTAAAATTTATGGGCTATGAATTAGAGTTTATTATTTTTGTAATAAATTCATAAAATAATATTCTTACAAATTTCATACCATTAATTTATTATTAAAGATTTGCTTAATATCAAATACTAAGTTTTCTTATAGTAAATTTGTATATATGTAAGCATCCCTTTATGAACAATTAACTGTGCTTAGTAAAATTAGATTTACTTAAAAAACAAAATATATTGCATAAAAAATCGCACAATATTATTTTAATATTTTATATTTTATGATGAAAGTCAAATAAAAGCCAAAATGAAACTCCTCTTTCTCTTGATTTATTTAGGTCAAAACCGCTACACAATAATAATAAGTAAAGATGATATATTAAATTAACTTAGCTAAATGAATAAAATTTACTTCTTATTACAAATAATTTAAAGTATAGACGCGTTGTGGTTACGATGTTTTGATGAAGTATCATTTCATTAATAATGCTAAATCCTTTCTTAAATAACATAATTTTTTGTTCGGTTTAAACAATTTGTATGAAACATATAATAGGATAATATCGAGGTAAAATTTATAGGTTGGGATGCAATAAATAGTTTATGATGAACGTGTGAATTACTTTTGGGCCGGGTTAGGCCGTTAACCTTCAACCCGACGCAATAGAGTGTAGAGAGTATAGTAGGGTGCACGACAAGTAGTAAGCAGATTGTCTGAAGTGACGAGGGTTGATTTGTGTGTAGAATTTCTAATACCAATCTCATAAATAGTGTATTTTCCTAAAAAAATCAAGTTAGACTACAATAATGTAAATTTCAACTAACAATGACAAGCCCTTAGCTTCTATTAAAAAAAGCAACTACAAACCTCTTATGTAATTTGGACTCTAAAAACGTTTTGTCATAAGATCACAAAGTGGAACAATAACATGAATAGAACATAAAACATTTTCATTTTGAACTTGACAAGGGTAAACGTGGGTTAAACTGCAGATAATCGCAAATATCTTACTAATACAGCGAACTACAAGGAAAGGAACATAATCACCACTACCATTTATACTTAAACTTATGAAATACTGTGAGCAACGCCATTGAAATGTCAGATCTCTGTATTTAAATTGAAACCATACGAAATTACTGAATAATTATTTCTGAACATATTCCTGAATTTATCTGTATAGGATCTTACATTCCTCAATTGTTTTGGAAAATAGCTGTAAATCTATGCTAAAATCTTAAGAATTTGCTTTCCACAACTATCCTCAAATTACCTAACCTGGAAAATTTTAGATATTTGATATAGGACTAAGAATAATTGTGCGAGTTAGAGAAAAATCGTAACAACAGAGGCAATGTAGTGAGTAGGCTATAGTGGCGCAGCGATATGTAACACATTGAAATTCAGTTACAGGGTGTTAAACTAATAGAAAGTAATATTAACCAACCGGCGATATCCTGGTCTTAGCAGAGTAAAGGAAGTTTCCTTTAGTGATTTACTCTCTCTCTCTCTATTAACTGTAATATTTTATCTAATTTTCAAATTTTAGTTAAATATAATGCAATTATTATGATTGGAAGAATTTTCTAAATTAGCAATTTTGAATATCTGCATATCATTCTCTAAATATATTGTTTAGGTTGGTGTTGACAAATTAAAACACATGGTTGACTTTGCTACTGAGCGTGTCAAAGATCCGCGAATAGACTTTCGTGTCTTGAACATAACAGAAAAAGATGAACAATGTTTAAAGTCTGTTTTCACGGAACAAGAGCTGAGACCTGGATTCAGCAAAGTGTTCTCTTTCCATTGTCTGCAGTACACTCAGGATTATCCGTAAGTTTTCTAGAATACACTCAATAATTACATCTATTTAGGAAAAACAAATGAGGTATATTCAAATATATTGACACATCGGTATTCGGAATCGGTAAAGATTAATACTTATAAATCCATAAACAAGAACAGATTATTATATGCACTTTAAAAAAAATCTGATAAAGGTTAAAGTCAAAATAATTAGCTGACAAAATCACACAAATTTAGTTTTAATAAACAAACACACTAGCTCACAACACACTGATTTCGACGATGTCACCTTCCTCAGGACTTGGCTACTACTAAATAAGGCTACTAACAAAATAAGTATTTCAATTACAAACAAAATCATTATATTATAAATTCATAATATATAATTTATTGTAGCCGTTGTAAAACTGTTTTCTTGAGTTCATTTTTCATTATTGACAGCATTACTCTCCGAAAGCAAGTTTGCAAAAAATCAAATAATAATGTTAAAGAATGTAATATTAATACGACAAGAGGTGAATAATATATAAGTTTGGTGTAATTTTTGTTTGTTAAGTAGCTCCAGCACGGACAAAATACTGTACTAAATCAACGTGACATTGGCAATAACACAAAAGTGAAATATTTTGTACACTCGTTCACTAACTAGTAGGGCTTAACCTAGTCCTGAGGCTTTGTTATCGAAATTTGCATAAAGTACTGGAACTGACCGGGGATTTGTCGCACAAGCAGTAACATGTACATGAGAAGCTAGGGGAGTAGTGAATGTCGCTGTTGTGCTTGTGTGTGTGTGGGGGGGGGAGTGTGTGTGTGTGAGCTTGTGTGTGTGTGTGTGTGTGCGTGCGTGTGTGTGTGTGTGTGTGTGTGTGTGTGTGTGTGTGTGTGTGCGTGCGTGCGTGTGTGTGTGTGTACACTAGATACAGGTATATTTTTAGATTTTTTTAAACTGGAAAAGTATCCAGTATATAGAGTACCCAGTATATAGAGTATCCAGTACATAGAGTACTCAGTATATAGAGTATCCAGTACATAGAGTACCCAGTACATAGAGTACTCAGTATATAGAGTATCCAGTACATAGAGTATCCAGTACATAGAGTACCCAGTATATAGAGTACCCAGTATATAGAGTATCCAGTACATAGAGTATCCAGTACATAGAGTACCCAGTAAATAGAGTATAAAGTACATAGAGTACCCAGTACATAGAGTACCCAGTATATAGAGTATCTAGTACATAGAGTACCCAGTACATAGAGTAGCCAGTATATAGAGTATCCAGTACATAGAGTACCCAGTACATAGAGTACCCAGTACATAGATTACCCAGTACATAGAGTACCCAGTATATAGAGTATCCAGTACATAGAGTAAACAGTACATAGAGTATTCAGTACATAGAGTATCCAGTACATAGAGTAACCAGTACATAGAGTACCCAGTACATAGAGTACCCAGTACATAGAGTATCCAGTATATAGAGTATCCAGTACATAGAGTATCCAGTACATAGAGTACCCAGTACATAGAGTACCCAGTATATAGAGAATCCAGTACATAGAGTACCCAGTACATAGAGTACCCAGTATATAGAGTATCCAGTATATAGAGTATCCAGTACATAGAGTATCCAGTACATAGTGTAGCCAGTATATAGAGTATCCAGTACATAGAGTACCCAGTACATAGAGTACCCAGTATATAGAGTACCCAGTATATAGAGTATCCAGTACATAGAGTAGCCAGTACATAGAGTACCCAGTACATATAGTAACCAGTATATAGAGTATCCAGTATATAGAGTATCCAGTACATAGAGTATCCAGTACATAGAGAAGCCCGTATATAGACTATCCAGTACATAGAGTATCTAGTACATAGAGTACCCAGTATATAGAGTATCCAGTACATAGAGTACCCACTACATAGAGTACCCAGTATATAGAGTATCCAGTACATAGAGTATTCAGTACATAGAGTATCCAGTATATAGAGTATCCTGTACATAGAGTACCCAGTATACAGAGTAGCCAGTATATAGAGTATCCTGTACATAGAGTACCCAGTACATAGAGTACCCAGTACATAAAGTACCCAGTATATAGTGTATCCTGTACATAGAGTATCCAGTACATTGAGTAGCCAGTATATAGAGTATCCAGTACATAGAGTAATCAGTACATAAAGTACCCAGTACATAGAGTACCCAGTACATAGAGTATCCAGTATATAGAGTATCCAGTACATAGAGTACCCAGTACATAGAGTACCCAGTATATAAAGTATCCAGTACATAGAGTAGCCAGTACATAGAGTACCCAGTACATATAGTAACCAGTATATAGAGTATCCAGTATATAAAGTATCCAGTACATAGAGTATCTAGTACATAGAGTAGCCCGTATATAGAGTATCCAGTACATAGAGAACCCAGTACATAGAGTACCCAGTATATAGAGAATCCAGTACATAGAGTACCCAGTACATAGAGTACCCAGTATATAGAGTATCCAGTATATAAAGTATCCAGTACATAGAGTATCCAGTACATAGTGTAGCCAGTATATAGAGTATCCAGTACATAGAGTACCCAGTACATAGAGTACCCAGTATATAGAGTACCCAGTATATAGAGTATCCAGTACATAGAGTAGCCAGTACATAGAGTACCCAGTACATATAGTAACCAGTATATAGAGTATCCAGTACATAGAGTATCCAGTACATAGAGAAGCCCGTATATAGACTATCCAGTACATAGAGTATCTAGTACATAGAGTACCCAGTATATAGAGTATCCAGTACATAGAGTACCCACTACATAGAGTACCCAGTATATAGAGTATCCAGTACATAGAGTATTCAGTACATAGAGTATCCAGTACATAGAGTATCCAGTACATAGAGTAGCCAGTATATAGAGTATCCAGTACATAGAGTACCCAGTACATAGAGTACCCAGTATACAGAGTAGCCAGTATATAGAGTATCCTGTACATAGAGTACCCAGTACATAGAGTACCCAGTATACAGAGTACCCAGTATACAGAGTATCCAGTACATAGAGTACCCAGTACATAGAGTACCCAGTATACAGAGTAGCCAGTATATAGAGTATCCTGTACATAGAGTACCCAGTACATAGAGTACCCAGTATATAGAGTACCCAGTATGTAGAGTATCCAGTACATAGAGTACCCAGTACATAAAGTACCCAGTATATAGTGTATCCTGTACATAGATTATCCAGTACATTGAGTAGCCAGTATATAGAGTATCCAGTACATAGAGTAATCAGTACATAAAGTACCCAGTACATAGAGTACCCAGTACATAGAGTATCCAGTATATAGAGTATCCAGTACATAGAGTACCCAGTACATAGAGTACCCAGTATATAAAGTATCCAGTACATAGAGTAGCCAGTACATAGAGTACCCAGTACATATAGTAACCAGTATATAGAGTATCCAGTATATAAAGTATCCAGTACATAGAGTATCTAGTACATAGAGTAGCCCGTATATAGAGTATCCAGTACATAGAGTATCTAGTACATAGAGTACCCAGTATATAGAGTATCCAGTACATAGAGTACCCACTACATAAAGTACCCAGTATATAGAGTATCCAGTACATAGAGTATTCAGTACATAGAGTATCCAGTACATACAGTATCCAGTACATAGAGTAGCCAGTATATAGAGTATCCAGTACATAGAGTACCCAGTACATAGAGTACCCAGTATACAGAGTAGCCAGTATATAGAGTATCCTGTACATAGAGTACCCAGTACATAGAGTACCCAGTATATAGAGTACCCAGTATGTAGAGTATCCAGTACATAGAGTACCCAGTACATAGAGTACCCAGTACATAGAGTATCCATTATATAGAGTATCCAGTATATAGAGTACCCAGTACATAGAGTACACAGTATATAGAGTATCCAGTATATAGAGTATCCAGTATATAGAGTATAAATGTTTACCGTATCAACGTTATGGACATGAGTCACTCTTAAATAGAAAAATCTGCTTCCTTAATAATTTTACTCCTAACTACAGCATTGCGTACTGACACAAATAAAGCGAAACGTTTCTTTACAAACAAGTACTAGTATGACCAAAATAAAACATTTTAAATTGTCTGAATTAGTGGGATGTTTATCGCACTTTAGTCCACCTTATCTTGGCGCTATTTGTGATATAGAAACCATTACTTTCTTTTTAATGGTAAGTTTAGCTCAATACTTTGGTTTTATCACGGCAACCGCGATCGCAGAGGTAAGCACTACCATACGGAATATTAGCACGAAATGATTTCCCTCACAGCCCTGGATATTTATTTTTAATTCCACACCAACACTCAAACAAAGACTGAGATCGGGATTTTGACTAGGTGGCTCCTAGCAGCCTCTATTACACACAGATGCCACAGATGCAAACCATCACAGATCACAGGTAGTCGTACAATTGACATTTTAATTACTTTCACGATACTTTTAATTTCAGCGTTCAATTTTGAGACACATTGTGGGTCCCTGACAATAATTTGTGGCGCCTAAGTACCTTTCAGAACATTAAGGCGCCTTTGAGAACCTAGTATAAAAGCCGATTGTAGGCTATTATGTGATCTTTCATCTTTGTTACGCGTATCCGTCACACAAGTTTCTTACGGGTCCTGAACCCTCCATTTATCGAAAACAGTGGACAGAACGATGTAATAGTATTAAAGAACCTCACTTGGAAGTTCCTATAGGGGTCTCCCATTGAGTATAAATCCAACTGCTAACATTTATCTTCATAAAGAGAAGAAATTCCTCTAAAGATTTCAAAATTTAATCTACTTCTACGCACATGAATGGAAAGCCCAACGCTACATTATTTTCGTTCATAGCGGTGACTCGCTAAAAGCTACCAGTTTATGTGCCTTACTTTATATTCCTAATGATCTGTATCGATATAATCATTTAGTTCCGTGCGATTGTGCAACTCTGCAATAGTTGATTAAATCACGTAGAAGCCTTGTTTTATCTATATTTTTATGTTCACACCGTTCTAATATTTCTTTTTACCATTTCTGGTATCTGCTGATAGCCTAATTCAGACGACCTCTTTCATGACGACCTCGTCTGAAGATGAGTTTTTCCTATATAACTCTTCTAAGTCCGAATCCTGACTTTCAGTAATGCGTACGTCATGATGTTACCACCTGCATTCTGAATACATTGGTGATTTTGTTATAATAATAAATACACAAAAACCTCTTAACCACAAACTTTCTTTATTTTACCCTTATGTACATTACAGTTACAAAGTAACCATCCTCAGAGGGATAACATACAAAGACTCTTTTGTTATATTAATAATTTGTCTGCAAATTTTTCAGTCACATGCAACTCCTTTATTAACAACATCTTGGAAACTTAGTGATATGTTGGTATTGAATTATTGCTCATAATAGTGTGAAAACTCATTGAGGTGATTTGAAACTAGAAAACCCTTCATACTTGCCATTTCGCAATGGCTGTGCGACTCTGTTCAAGATCGCTGAGTCGATCTTATCTTTAGTGCTATCTGTACTTAGTCGATCTTCTTACATTCCTTATAGAATTTTTTAATATTTTATTTAGGAAATTATGGGCATCGCATGTTTTTCGTACCTAATCGAGAATCCTCGATAGTATTCTTAATATCGCAAGATCGGGAAACACGTTTCAAACCCACTACTCCCAAATATACTGCTCCTTGATAGCGATTTCCTATCGATTTTATCTAAGTTCCAAGTGATTGAGTTTTTCACTTTCACGGTAGTCTCAAACCGTGGGACTATGATTGCTGAAAAAAATATTGACGAAATTATTTTGAAACTTGTAAAGACATCTTCTATTGTTCTGCCAACATAAATGAAGCAACATAAGCTCTAAGTTCTGCGTTAATAAGCTCTATTAAGATGCCTTTATATACATTCTGCGAGACAAATAATGAAATATTCTGGAATATGTGTATTAATTGGCATATTGTGCTTACATTCGTCATTTCCCAATACAACTCTCTGTGCGGTCCTCTTTTTATTTGTAATTCTTTTAATAATTATAACATAGAGAAATAAAATTTGTATCTCTTCTAGTACCTGTTATAAAAACATATTTTCCTTGATGAGACCTGGAGGCAAAGTGTTTACTTTAAACACGGCTTTCTGCAGCGTCTGTAACGTTTGGAATTCTGTTTATAATATGGAGGAATGGAGACCATACTTGGAGGTAACAATGTTTAATTTATAGCTAAATGTAAAACATTTATTAATATTAGGTTTCATTATAATTTAGGCTTTATTATAACTAAAGAAGATTCTGATATAGAAATTTTTTTAAATATTAATATTACAAAAAAATTTTATAAAATTTTAATTTTACAGTCAAATGACGTTTTCTTTTTAAACACAAATATCCATCTCTATGTGAAAGGTTTTATTAACCGTAAATTTGTATAAAAAATAAAAATGTAATGCTTTTTTCGAATAACTTTTACAAGCTTATTTATTAAGAAAAAAATATTTATAACATATTGGGTAGTTATTTGCATAGAAAATAATTAATAAATTTTAACATAATTAAAAATTCGGGTCAATTGGTTACGTCGAGCACTATATTGATTATCGGATGACATTTGACACAGCTGGTCCTAGAATGTGGCTCAGCTCTGGTAAGATACTGTTAACATTCATTGTATTAAACCCAATGCTTACCCTAAAGCATTGTATTATCTCTGTCTTATCTCCCTCGAAACATTGTATATATATATATATATATATATATATACACAATATATATGAATATAAATATCGCAATATTTATATATTATATTGTTATTTATTTATAATATAAATACTTATTTCTTTATATATGTATATATATATATATATATATATATATATATATATATATATATATATATATATATATATATACATATATATATATATATATATATATATATATATATATATATATATACAATATATATAAAAATATATCGCTATATTTATATATTATATTGTTATTTATTTATAATATAAATACTTATTTCTTTATATATATATATATATATATATATATATATATATATATATATACAATATATATAAATATATATCGCTATATTTATATATTATATTGTTATTTATTTATAATATAAATACTTATTTCTTTATATATAAATATATATCGCTATATTTATATATTATATTGTTATTTATTTATAATATAAATACTTATTTCTTTATATATATATATATATATATATATATATGAGAAATGGCTATAATAATATGTAATTGAATTCACGCAAGTTATATCTAAAACATTCCAAATTAAACAAATTAAATTATTTCATTGTAGATTTTTTATGAAATATGTAAACAGTATAATGCACTAAAATTCTGAAAGTAAGGTTTGTGTTTCAGGGTCTACCTGTTTTCTCATTTCCGTTCCATGATAGTAAAGATACAGTTAAAGAGTGTTCTGAATTATTGAGGAAAATAGGGTTTGAGGATATAATCTGTTATTGTGAACCAAAGCTTTTGTTGCCCGATCACTTACCGCATCGAACAATACGAAGTAGGTGTAAAGCATCAAGAACTGGACCAGTATTTAGGTTTTATCTACCAAATTTTATAAGTATTTTGTAAACATATTTACATTTCAGTAAATTTAAGTGGTTTGTTTAAATAATATTTAAGATATTATTACAAGTTAGTTTTTACGTTTTGGTTTCAGTGCAAATCTTATAAAAAATGTTGGAAGAAAAGAGTAAAGATAAAAATTAACAAACCCAAAATATTCACGTTTCATAAACCACCCTACAAGGGTGTGTTCACATTCATTTACCATAAAGGCAAAAAGTCATATTCTAGGAGGCTTCACCTTCTTATATATGCGTTCCCGTCTGGAATATGTATTTCATGGACACGAGGACTACATATATATTGCAAAACCATCAAGAAGACAGACAGAAGCACTAAACTGAAAATTCTACATAATGACTTGAAAGTGCATTTGGTAAAAAAACTTGTACGACAATTTTGCTCGCCAGTTTTACAAACGATCTTATGTACACATTCTTACAACAGTCATTTCCGCACTACATTAATAAAATCCTTTCTCAAGACGATAAAATAAGGCTGCTGTCTTATCATTTCGAAATTTTACTTCCTATCAAATATCACTAATTATAGCCAACAACACTGACGAATAAAGTGGTTCAAAGTTTTGTATTAGGTGACGCAGTCGCAGATTTGTTATGTGCTGGTCCATGGGAAGTAGTTTACTTTCTACGCCCATTTTAGTTTCATATAGGCAGTAGAAGATCGACTCAGTAGTCGACTTATATCTTATAGAATAGGCATAACACCAAACTCATAGATTCCCTAACAAGGTATCTGCGAGGTAACACCCATCCCCACCCTTTATTATTAGGACAAACCAATTCCACGAGTGAGTGATTGTTTACAAAATTTTCTTTGCTGGTCGTTTTTCTTAATAAGTTTTTTTTATCTCGTTTAACACGACACAACATACTGTTACCTTTCACTGTCTTTAAAATATGAATTAAAAGAGCTATGCAAATGCACTATAATATGGGTGCATCCAAATGCAGTATGACATCCATACTACAGCATGGGTGCGCTATAGAGGGCTAGACCCAAGTTAGAAAAACAAAACAATTGTGCAATAAATATCAATGAACTTATCTGTAATATAGGTTACATGTAATAAACCTATTATAGGGACCGGGAATACAACAGGCACAATTAAAACCTCAAGTCTAACAATGATTACGGTATTAAGCCAAACGATAAAACTGCGAAATTATTGTAGGTAACAAAGAAGAAAAATGTTCAAGTTAATCTAACTTAAATTTAATTAAACTTAAAGTTAAATTTGAAAACGGACGTTGTGCATATATTAAAAGAAGAATAAATCCTTAAAACAAGCGGAAATTGTAAAGAAGGTTAGGAAGAGATGTATTTTGCTGCCGAGACATAAACATAAACCTGGGAATGCAGAATTTGCTTTGTTAGGATTCTCCATCTTACTACAAAGTATAGAGGCATTCATCATAAAACCATTGATAATTAAACTTGTTGAAGGGGTAGGGGATCAATAACAATCATAGCCATAACTTAAAATGGGGAAATAGTGCGAAGTAATAAAAAGAAGAGTATTTGGGAAATGAAATGAGGGGTGGCAATTACTGATTATTGTTATTAAGATGGGAAAGGAAGTAGAGGAATTTACTGGTACAGAAATCTAAAGTAGTCTTATAAATATAGTCCAATAGAATTGTTCACAGCTATAGTTAGCAAGATTCAAATACGGATGATGATTTCTGTACCTCTAAAGACGACGGTTTTGAAGGGTCGGTTTAATTTAATTGAATTTATTTACAATTATAAGTTAACTAAAACGTATAATATGACAATTAAATTTATCTAGTGTTATTGATTATCTCTAAGTATTTATTATTTTTAAATAAGCTTATTTACAGGTTTAATGAAACAGTTGGACCCATACATGCACGTTATTCCACCAGAGCTTCGTGTAAAATACATGGACGATGTAATGCACATGTTTAATACGTGGATGAAGAAGGTACCTGGTTTCCCATACAACAGACTTACCGTCATTGCAACTAAGCCACTTAAATAACTTTGTTATTCGAAACCTGTATATTTTAAATAAGAAAAAACTAAGTTTCAGAGTCCTTTATTAGGCATGATATTTTAAAATAAACAAACTAATAAATAAAACAGTATAACCGTTTTTGGCAAATAAACGTTCAATGACATTTTACTGATTTTTGTTTAGGATTGTCTATAATAGGATATCTAAATTAATTGATATTTCAATTATTATATATAACAAGTTTTATTTTGGGAACTAAAACTAATAGGAAAAAGGAAAGTAAGAAAGCGCTTGGTTCAGAAACGAAGAAGTAATACAGAAAAATGAATATGTTGAGACAATGTGTTTGCTAGAGAGAAGTAGAGAAAGAATTCGAATGACATATACCGTCCGCACTGGACGCTATATAGCACAAAATATGGCGTGTGTGTGCGTGTGTGTGTGAGAGAGAGAGAGCATGTGTGAGGGTGTGTGGGAGGGATGTGTGTGTAATATTATATATTTTTTAATAAGTCGTCGAATATAATTTATGATGATAATTTTTTGAGTTATTTAAAATAATTAACTGCTCAATTCTCTTGAAGAAAAGTGCAATTAATTAATTAATATCAATCGATATCCAAGACAATTAAATCTAGTATTTGTTCATTTTAATTTTAGTTATAATAATTTCCTAAAGTTTATTATTATTAATTATCAATGAGAAATCTGGAAGGATTTTTATACAGTTTTTAAATTACTAATTTTTTGATAGTCGTTAATTAAAAAATTACCAAATTAATATTGAAATAAATGACTTAAATTTGGAATCTATTACTTTATGGTAAATAAAACTAAATATAATGAATTAAATAACAGATGTCTACTCCTGTACTGTCTGCAGCAGTGGTCATCCAAGTCCTACGACTTTCTGGGTTTTGCCTGGCAAGGCTTCTGGTCCCTCTCATTATCCCAATGTTTCATTCAGACCATTCTGATGGCTCTTGCACTTCTCACAGTTTAATATTCTTAATTACTACACAACGGTTACAACGACAAAAATAGAAAATTTCTTTTCGAAGAATCATTTTAAAACAGTCAGTATTACTTTATTCATATTCCCTGCTAACTCCTCATTATATACAAAGCACAAACCTCCTCGTACAAAGCACAAAGCTCCTCGTACAAAGCACAAAGCTCCTCGTACAAAGCACAAAGCTCCTCGTACAAAGCACAAAGCTCCTCGTACAAAGCACAAAGCTCCTCGTACAAAGCACAAAGCTCCTAGTACAAGGCACAAAGCTCCTCGTACAAAGCACAAAGCTCCTCGTACAAAGCACAAAGTTCCTCGTACAAAGCACAAAGTTCCTCGTACAAAGCACAAAGCTCCTCGTACAAAGCACAAAGCTCCTCGTACAAAGCACAAAGCTCCTCGTACAAAGCACAAAGCTCCTCGTACAAAGCACAAAGCTCCTCGTACAAAGCACAAAGCTCCTCGTACAAAGCACAAAGCTCCTCGTACAAAGCACAAAGCTCCTCGTACAAAGCACAAAGCTCCTCGTACAAAGCACAAAGCACCTAGTACAAGGCACAAAGCTCCTCGTACAAAGCACAAAGCTCCTCGTACAAAGCACAAAGCTCCTCGTACAAAGCACAAAGCTCCTCGTACAAAGCACAAAGCTCCTCGTACAAAGCACAAAGCTCCTCGTACAAAGCACAAAGCTCCTCGTACAAAGCACAAAGCTCCTAGTACAAGGCACAAAGCTCCTCGTACAAAGCACAAAGCTCCTCGTACAAAGCACAAAGTTCCTCGTACAAAGCACAAAGCTCCTCGTACAAAGCACAAAGCTCCTCGTACAAAGCACAAAGCTCCTCGTACAAAGCACAAAGCTCCTCGTACAAAGCACAAAGCTCCTCGTACAAAGCACAAAGCTCCTCGTACAAAGCACAAAGCTCCTCGTACAAAGCACAAAGCTCCTCGTACAAAGCACAAAGCTCCTCGTACAAAGCACAAAGCTCCTCGCACAAAACACAAACCTCCTCGCACAAAGCACAAAGCTCCTTGTACAAAGCACAAAGCTCCTCGTACAAAGCACAAAGCTCCTCGTACAAAGCACAAAGCTCCTCGTACAAAGCACAAAGCTCCTCGTACAAAGCACAAAGCTCCTCGTACAAAGCACAAAGCTCCTTGTACAAAGCACAAAGCTCCTCGTACAAAGCACAAAGCTCCTCGTACAAAGCACAAAGCTCCTCGTACAAAGCACAAAGCTCCTCGTACAAAGCACAAAGCTCCTCGTACAAAGCACAAAGCTCCTCGTACAAAGCACAAAGCTCCTCGTACAAAGCACAAAGCTCCTCGCACAAAACACAAACCTCCTCGCACAAAGCACAAAGCTCCTATTACAAGGCACAAAGCTCCTCGCACAAAGCACAAAGCTCCTCGTACAAAGCACAAAGCTCCTCGTACAAAGCACAAAGCTCCTAGTACAAGGCACAAAGCTCCTCGTACAAAGCACAAAGCTCCTCGTACAAAGCACAAAGCTCCTCGTACAAAGCACAAAGCTCCTCGTACAAAGCACAAAGCTCCTAGTACAAAGCACAAAGCTCCTCGTACAAAGCACAAAGCTCCTCGTACAAAGCACAAAGCTCCTCGTACAAAGCACAAAGCTCCTGGTACAAAGCACAAAGCTCCTCGTACAAAGCACAAACCTCCTCGTACAAAGCACAAATCTCCTCGTACAAAGCACAAAGCTCCTCGCACAAAACACAAACCTCCTCGCACAAAGCACAAAGCTCCTTGTACAAAGCACAAAGCTCCTCGTACAAAGCACAAAGATCCTCGTACAAAGCACAAACCTCCTCGTACAAAGCACAAATCTCCTCGTACAAAGCACAAAGCTCCTCGCACAAAACACAAACCTCCTCGCACAAAGCACAAAGCTCCTTGTACAAAGCACAAAGCTCCTGGTACAAAGCACAAAGATCCTCGTACAAAGCACAAACCTCCTCGTACAAAGCACAAATCTCCTCGTACAAAGCACAAAGCTCCTCGCACAAAACACAAACCTCCTCGCACAAAGCACAAAGCTCCTTGTACAAAGCACAAAGCTCCTGGTACAAAGCACGAAGCTCCTCGTACAAAGCACAAAGATCCTCGTACAAAGCACAAACCTCCTCGTACAAAGCACAAATCTCCTCGTACAAAGCACAAAGCTCCTCGCACAAAACACAAACCTCCTCGCACAAAGCACAAAGCTCCTAGTACAAGGCACAAAGCTCCTCGTACAAAGCACAAAGCTCCTCGTACAAAGCACAAAGCTCCTCGTACAAAGCACAAAGCTCCTCGTACAAAGCACAAAGCTCCTCGTACAAAGCACAAAGCTCCTCGTACAAAGCACAAAGCTCCTCGTACAAAGCACAAAGCTCCTAGTACAAGGCACAAAGCTCCTCGTACAAAGCACAAAGCTCCTCGTACAAAGCACAAAGCTCCTCGTACAAAGCTCCTAGTACAAGGCACAAAGCTCCTCGTACAAAGCACAAAGCTCCTCGTACAAAGCACAAAGCTCCTCGTACAAAGCACAAAGCTCCTCGTACAAAGCACAAAGCTCCTCGTACAAAGCACAAAGCACCTCGTACAAAGCACAAAGCTCCTCGTACAAAGCACAAAGCTCCTCGTACAAAGCACAAAGCTCCTCGTACAAAGCACAAAGCTCCTCGTACAAAGCACAAAGCTCCTCGTACAAGGCACAAAGCTCCTAGTACAAGGCACAAAGCTCCTCGTACAAAGCACAAAGCTCCTCGTACAAAGCACAAAGCTCCTCGTACAAAGCACAAAGCTCCTCGTACAAAGCACAAAGCTCCTCGTACAAAGCACAAAGCTCCTCGTACAAAGCACAAAGCTCCTCGTACAAAGCACAAAGCTCCTAGTACAAGGCACAAAGCTCCTCGTACAAAGCACAAAGCTCCTCGTACAAAGCACAAAGCTCCTCGTACAAAGCACAAAGCTCCTCGTACAAAGCACAAAGCTCCTCGTACAAAGCACAAAGCTCCTCGTACAAAGCACAAAGCTCCTCGTACAAAGCACAAAGCTCCTAGTACAAGGCACAAAGCTCCTCGTACAAAGCACAAAGCTCCTCGTACAAAGCACAAAGTTCCTCGTACAAAGCACAAAGCTCCTCGTACAAAGCACGAAGCTCCTCGTACAAAGCACAAAGCTCCTCGTACAAAGCACAAAGCTCCTCGTACAAAGCACAAAGCTCCTCGTACAAAGCACAAAGCTCCTCGTACAAAGCACAAAGCTCCTCGTACAAAGCACAAAGCTCCTCGTACAAAGCACAAAGCTCCTCGTACAAAGCACAAAGCTCCTCGTACAAAGCACAAAGCTCCTCGTACAAAGCACAAAGCTCCTCGTACAAAGCACAAAGCTCCTCGTACAAAGCACAAAGCTCCTCGTACAAAGCACAAAGCTCCTAGTACAAGGCACAAAGCTCCTCGTACAAAGCACAAAGCTCCTCGTACAAAGCACAAAGCTCCTCGTACAAAGCAGAAAGCTCCTCGTACAAAGCACAAAGCTCCTCGTACAAAGCACAAAGCTCCTCGTACAAAGCACAAAGCTCCTCGTACAAAGCACAAAGCTCCTAGTACAAGGCACAAAGCTCCTCGTACAAAGCACAAAGCTCCTCGTACAAAGCACAAAGCTCCTCGTACAAAGCACAAAGCTCCTCGTACAAAGCACAAAGCTCCTCGTACAAAGCACAAAGCTCCTCGTACAAAGCACAAAGCTCCTCGTACAAAGCACAAAGCTCCTAGTACAAGGCACAAAGCTCCTCGTACAAAGCACAAAGCTCCTCGTACAAAGCACAAAGTTCCTCGTACAAAGCACAAAGCTCCTCGTACAAAGCACAAAGCTCCTCGTACAAAGCACAAAGCTCCTCGTACAAAGCACAAAGCTCCTCGTACAAAGCACAAAGCTCCTCGTACAAAGCACAAAGCTCCTCGTACAAAGCACAAAGCTCCTCGTACAAAGCACAAAGCTCCTCGTACAAAGCACAAAGCTCCTCGTACAAAGCACAAAGCTCCTCGTACAAAGCACAAAGCTCCTCGTACAAAGCACAAAGCTCCTTGTACAAAGCACAAAGCTCCTCGTACAAAGCACAAAGCTCCTCGTACAAAGCACAAAGCTCCTCGTACAAAGCACAAAGCTCCTCGTACAAAGCACAAAGCTCCTCGTACAAAGCACAAAGCTCCTCGTACAAAGCACAAAGCTCCTCGTACAAAGCACAAAGCTCCTCGCACAAAACACAAACCTCCTCGCACAAAGCACAAAGCTCCTATTACAAGGCACAAAGCTCCTCGCACAAAGCACAAAGCTCCTCGTACAAAGCACAAAGCTCCTCGTACAAAGCACAAAGCTCCTAGTACAAGGCACAAAGCTCCTCGTACAAAGCACAAAGCTCCTCGTACAAAGCACAAAGCTCCTCGTACAAAGCACAAAGCTCCTCGTACAAAGCACAAAGCTCCTAGTACAAAGCACAAAGCTCCTCGTACAAAGCACAAAGCTCCTCGTACAAAGCACAAAGCTCCTCGTACAAAGCACAAAGCTCCTGGTACAAAGCACAAAGCTCCTCGTACAAAGCACAAACCTCCTCGTACAAAGCACAAATCTCCTCGTACAAAGCACAAAGCTCCTCGCACAAAACACAAACCTCCTCGCACAAAGCACAAAGCTCCTTGTACAAAGCACAAAGCTCCTCGTACAAAGCACAAAGATCCTCGTACAAAGCACAAACCTCCTCGTACAAAGCACAAATCTCCTCGTACAAAGCACAAAGCTCCTCGCACAAAACACAAACCTCCTCGCACAAAGCACAAAGCTCCTTGTACAAAGCACAAAGCTCCTGGTACAAAGCACAAAGATCCTCGTACAAAGCACAAACCTCCTCGTACAAAGCACAAATCTCCTCGTACAAAGCACAAAGCTCCTCGCACAAAACACAAACCTCCTCGCACAAAGCACAAAGCTCCTAGTACAAGGCACAAAGCTCCTCGTACAAAGCACAAAGCTCCTCGTACAAAGCACAAAGCTCCTCGTACAAAGCACAAAGCTCCTCGTACAAAGCACAAAGCTCCTGGTACAAAGCACAAAGCTCCTCGTACAAAGCACAAACCTCCTCGTACAAAGCACAAATCTCCTCGTACAAAGCACAAAGCTCCTCGCACAAAACACAAACCTCCTCGCACAAAGCACAAAGCTCCTTGTACAAAGCACAAAGCTCCTGGTACAAAGCACAAAGCTCCTCGTACAAAGCACAAAGCTCCTCGTACAAAGCACAAATCTCCTCGTACAAAGCACAAAGCTCCTCGCACAAAACACAAACCTCCTCGCACAAAGCACAAAGCTCCTTGTACAAAGCACAAAGCTCCTGGTACAAAGCACAAACTCCTCGTACAAAGCACAAACCTCCTCGTACAAAGCACAAATCTCCTCGTACAAAGCACAAAGCTCCTCGCACAAAACACAAACCTCCTCGCACAAAGCACAAAGCTCCTCGTACAAAGCACAAAGCTCCTTGTACAAAGCACAAATCTCCTCGTACAAAGCACAAATCTCCTCGTACAAAGCACAAAGCTCCTCGCACAAAACACAAACCTCCTCGCACAAAGCACAAAGCTCCTTGTACAAAGCACAAAGCTCCTTTTACAAAGCACAAAGCTCCTCGTACAAAGCACAAACCTCCTCGTACAAAGCACAAATCTCCTCGTACAAAGCACAAAGCTCCTCGTACAAAGCACAAAGCTCCTCGTACAAAGCACAAAGCTCCTCGTACAAAGCACAAAGCTCCTCGTACAAAGCACAAAGCTCCTAGTACAAGGCACAAAGCTCCTCGTACAAAGCACAAAGCTCCTCGTACAAAGCACAAAGTTCCTCGTACAAAGCACAAAGCTCCTCGTACAAAGCACAAAGCTCCTCGTACAAAGCACAAAGCTCCTCGTACAAAGCACAAAGCTCCTCGTACAAAGCACAAAGCTCCTCGTACAAAGCACAAAGCTCCTCGTACAAAGCACAAAGCTCCTCGTACAAAGCACAAAGCTCCTCGTACAAAGCACAAAGCTCCTCGTACAAAGCACAAAGCTCCTCGTACAAAGCACAAAGCTCCTCGTACAAAGCACAAAGCTCCTTGTACAAAGCACAAAGCTCCTCGTACAAAGCACAAAGCTCCTCGTACAAAGCACAAAGCTCCTCGTACAAAGCACAAAGCTCCTCGTACAAAGCACAAAGCTCCTCGTACAAAGCACAAAGCTCCTCGTACAAAGCACAAAGCTCCTCGTACAAAGCACAAAGCTCCTCGCACAAAACACAAACCTCCTCGCACAAAGCACAAAGCTCCTATTACAAGGCACAAAGCTCCTCGCACAAAGCACAAAGCTCCTCGTACAAAGCACAAAGCTCCTCGTACAAAGCACAAAGCTCCTAGTACAAGGCACAAAGCTCCTCGTACAAAGCACAAAGCTCCTCGTACAAAGCACAAAGCTCCTCGTACAAAGCACAAAGCTCCTCGTACAAAGCACAAAGCTCCTAGTACAAAGCACAAAGCTCCTCGTACAAAGCACAAAGCTCCTCGTACAAAGCACAAAGCTCCTCGTACAAAGCACAAAGCTCCTGGTACAAAGCACAAAGCTCCTCGTACAAAGCACAAACCTCCTCGTACAAAGCACAAATCTCCTCGTACAAAGCACAAAGCTCCTCGCACAAAACACAAACCTCCTCGCACAAAGCACAAAGCTCCTTGTACAAAGCACAAAGCTCCTCGTACAAAGCACAAAGATCCTCGTACAAAGCACAAACCTCCTCGTACAAAGCACAAATCTCCTCGTACAAAGCACAAAGCTCCTCGCACAAAACACAAACCTCCTCGCACAAAGCACAAAGCTCCTTGTACAAAGCACAAAGCTCCTGGTACAAAGCACAAAGATCCTCGTACAAAGCACAAACCTCCTCGTACAAAGCACAAATCTCCTCGTACAAAGCACAAAGCTCCTCGCACAAAACACAAACCTCCTCGCACAAAGCACAAAGCTCCTAGTACAAGGCACAAAGCTCCTCGTACAAAGCACAAAGCTCCTCGTACAAAGCACAAAGCTCCTCGTACAAAGCACAAAGCTCCTCGTACAAAGCACAAAGCTCCTGGTACAAAGCACAAAGCTCCTCGTACAAAGCACAAACCTCCTCGTACAAAGCACAAATCTCCTCGTACAAAGCACAAAGCTCCTCGCACAAAACACAAACCTCCTCGCACAAAGCACAAAGCTCCTTGTACAAAGCACAAAGCTCCTGGTACAAAGCACAAAGCTCCTCGTACAAAGCACAAAGCTCCTCGTACAAAGCACAAATCTCCTCGTACAAAGCACAAAGCTCCTCGCACAAAACACAAACCTCCTCGCACAAAGCACAAAGCTCCTTGTACAAAGCACAAAGCTCCTGGTACAAAGCACAAACTCCTCGTACAAAGCACAAACCTCCTCGTACAAAGCACAAATCTCCTCGTACAAAGCACAAAGCTCCTCGCACAAAACACAAACCTCCTCGCACAAAGCACAAAGCTCCTCGTACAAAGCACAAAGCTCCTTGTACAAAGCACAAATCTCCTCGTACAAAGCACAAATCTCCTCGTACAAAGCACAAAGCTCCTCGCACAAAACACAAACCTCCTCGCACAAAGCACAAAGCTCCTTGTACAAAGCACAAAGCTCCTTTTACAAAGCACAAAGCTCCTCGTACAAAGCACAAACCTCCTCGTACAAAGCACAAATCTCCTCGTACAAAGCACAAAGCTCCTCGTACAAAGCACAAACCTCCTCGTACAAAGCACAAAGCTCCTGGTACAAAGCACAAAGCTCCTCGTACAAAGCACAAACCTCCTCGTACAAAGCACAAAGCTCCTCGTACAAAGCACAAACCTCCTCGTACAAAGCACAAAGCTCCTGGTACAAAGCACAAAGCTCCTCGTACAAAGCACAAACCTCCTCGTACAAAGCACAAAGCTCCTCGTACAAAGCACAAAGCTCCTCGCACAAAGCACAAACCTCCTCGTACAAAGCACAAAGCTCCTGGTACAAAGCACAAAGCTCCTCGTACAAAGCACAAAGCTCCTCGTACAAAGCACAAACCTCCTCGTACAAAGCACAAAGCTCCTCGTACAAAGCACAAAGCTCCTCGTACAAAGCACAAAGCTCCTCGTACAAAGCACAAATCTCCTCGTACAAAGCACAAAGCTCCTCGTACAAAGCACAAACCTCCTCGTACAAAGCACAAAGCTCCTGGTACAAAGCACAAAGCTCCTCGTACAAAGCACAAACCTCCTCGTACAAAGCACAAAGCTCCTCGTACAAAGCACAAACCTCCTCGTACAAAGCACAAATCTCCTCGTACAAAGCACAAAGCTCCTCGCACAAAACACAAACCTCCTCGCACAAAGCACAAACCTCCTCGTACAAAGCACAAAGCTCCTCGTACAAAGCACAAAGCTCCTTGTACAAAGCACAAAGCTCCTCGTACAAAGCACAAATCTCCTCGTACAAAGCACAAAGCTCCTCGCACAAAACACAAACCTCCTCGCACAAAGCACAAAGCTCCTCGTACAAAGCACAAACCTCCTCGTACAAAGCACAAATCTCCTCGTACAAAGCACAAAGCTCCTCGCACAAAACACAAACCTCCTTGCACAAAGCACAAACCTCCTCGTACAAAGCACAAAGCTCCTCGTACAAAGCACAAAGCTCCTTGTACAAAGCACAAAGCTCCTCGTACAAAGCACAAAGATCCTCGTACAAAGCATAAAGCTCTTCGTACAAAGCACAAAGCTCCTCGAAAAAAGCTCAAAGCTCCTCGTACAAAGCACAAAGCTCCTCGTACAAATCACAAAGCTCCTCGTACAAAGCACAAAGCTCCTCGTACAATGCACAAGTTTTGCAGCTACCTTATCCTAGACTTTGTCCACACAAACAAAGTAAAAAAAAGTATATGATTGATATCGTGAACAGCTGGATAATTAAAAAAAACTGTGGACGACAACAAACGTGTAAGAGACATGGACAAATTGAAATGAGACTCTGGAAAACAAAGAAGTTTGTCCGATTAAATTGCTTCAAATAAGAAACAACGTTTGCCATTCTATCGTTGGCCATAGATAGAGTTGAACATTTGGTAGGAAGAGACAATTCACATCAATCAGAATTAAGTTCTTAACAAGAGACTTTTGTTTATTGTGTGTTATACTATCAAACTGAGAGCGAAACAATTATCCTAACATGAAGCGCTTGGGAAACATGCGATATTTACCAACACAAAAATGCATTTTAACAAATCTTTAGTACCTCATTTTAATAGATACAAATTTTAAGGTAATTCGCCCAAACCCTTAGTGACGCATCTTTGTATAATTTCGAGTAATTAACTGTTTAGTTTATTATAAAAATATTTTTATAGGCAGAATCAGATTCAGCCGCTTCAGTAGTACTGAATCTCTCTAAAAGAATAAAGAAGGAAGTTGTTTTTTTTATGAAGAAGAAGGAAGGTGATGCAGTTATTTTCTCTCCTTCCAAATCCTCCAAATTTTAAAGAAGCTCAATTTTTCTGCAGGAGATTTTTCTAAACCTCTTTAGGTTTGTGACAAAGATCTGTAAAAGCAGAGGCCTGGCACTTATAATTCAGGTGATAGTAAATAACTTTAAAGTGATTGGATGGTAGGTCAGTAGCCCTAGCATCAAACATAACTTCCTCAGGTCAACTAGATGAGGTTCACAGGTGGAAGAGTGGTGAAAAGAGGTATGCAAAAGTTGTTCGGCCAGTGAATGTGAGGCTAGACAAATATAAATGTATGGTGTTGATTTACCAGATTAATCCATGTATTTGTATAAATTTATATTAGATAGATTGACATGTTTGTTTCATGTAGTATACATCAAAATTCCAAGAAGCTGGTTAGAATAAATGTGTGAGTGTATAGCTCGGCGATTTTAAGGACTCATGTTATAGTAAATAAAACATCTGCAAAAAGTATATACAAAGAGGAAAACAAACACCTATATCTGGTTATGTTACACCTGATTATATCTGATGTGCATTATGATACTGTTCGTCACTTACGAATTTTGAATGGAAATCGTGAAGCTAGAAAATGCAAGAATGGATTGTCCAAGAAACAATTAACCTAAAATGCGGTGCATCTGAGTATACAAAACCTGGTTTTTTTAGAATGACATACAACTTAGAGAAATCTAATCATGTACACTAACCTATAGGAATTTAATGTTGTTTATTTAATTTCACTTTACCAATACAAACACGCCGTATTTACTATATAAAATAATATAAGTTGTAAAGAATGATATGGCTTTTGTTATTATTCAGCTTCTTTACCACAAAATCACTTGTTTTGTATGTTATTATGTGAAAGATAAGAAAATGTTTTTGGTTTAGTTGTGTACAATTAGACATAATAACAGACATACAAAAGTTTGGGGCTAGGGGCAATATTTTTGAGAGAAATATTTCCTATAACTTCTTACACAAGAATCAACTAGAAATGTACAATTTAAAAAAACTCAACTTAGAAATAATAAATTAGATCTGAAGGAGTTAAAAACAAACAAATATCATGAACGGTTAAAAACCTGTTGGACTGGTTTGAAGAAAGAAATAATTAAACTATATTTCAAATTTAAAAAAATCCCTAACTGTTTTAATCATACACACATTAATAGCCCTTTGTTTCAACTAATTCTTTCTATCCAATTAAAAATTTAGAAAGCCTTGAAGATCTAGTGCATCGCATCTACCAGTGTAACCAGTCGTATCTGGAAGCGTTTGTAGAATTCTTTTCGTAGACACATAAAGTGTGATAGTCAGTTGTACTGCTTGTGAAACAAATAGCAGTCTAGAATATAATTTTTTTCCATAATTTACTAAAATAAATAAAACTTTAAAGGGTTTATTAAGAATGTTAAATGTTTGTTTCAATAATTTAAATGAAGAGAATAGAAGGTAAAATTTTAAAGTGAAGTCCTTTTTATAAATCATATTCGAAAAATAATTGGGTTCACTTCCAATTTTAAATAAACTTTGTGATTTTTTCAATTAAATTTATGCAATTAAAAATTGGACAATGCCGCATTGTTTATAAAACAGTAGTGCACACTTTTGGTGATATGTAATGATCATTAATTGGATGTTTTGCAATTATAGTATAAATAAAAGTCTGCAATAGTAAAACCTCATTTTAATTAAAGTAAATTAGTTAATTAAATTTGTCAAACATCAGTCACTGATTGTCTTGTAAAACGTCCTGTTTATACGAGAATTTGAGAGAAATGTCTTAGACATTTATAGTTTTATCTGTATAAACCAATCTGTGTTCAAATCTGGTTTGATGTTCGTTCGGTTTATATTTAATCTTTTGTCTCGTGATATTTTCGTTTGGTTCGCAACTCTTCGTATCGTTATTCATAAAACGTTATTTAAAAGAAAAATATTGTAAACAATCATATTTCATTTGTTCTAAAAGAATAACTTTTTGTTAGAATTCAAAATCCGATACTAATTAGCGAACTCTTCCAAGTAGAAAAGCTCTTTTCATAAAACGTTGTTTATATTTTCTTGATAGAAATAAATATCGAAGAGGCAAATAAATTAAGGATCCATTTAGTCCCCGTCGCGTGACTCGTTGAAGAAAAATCACAACTCATTTCGCATAACAATGCTTCCACTTAGACGAAGTACTTTTTTCCATTTCCTTTATTAGAACCATCAATGTGAGGCGTTGCCATATTTCTACCGCTACATGAGACGAAACCCGATTATTATTAACTCCAGATAAAACTATAGCCTTCCATTGAACACTTTGCAATACTTAATTTTGAACTGTAGGAACATAATGCTGTTTGAAAAACCTACTACTTTCAGTAATTGTGAGTTAATTGTGTTTTTTAAAACCTTTAGAATCGCATGTTGCCAAATTTAGCGCAAGCTTAAGGGGAACCATTCAGGTCACTTATAAGTCGCAATGATATTTCAAGGACTCAGATAGGTGTAGTCAATAGAAGTATTCAAATTGAAGTAGAATTATATCAACTACACGTCTAAATTAGGATCTTGTTCGAATGTCAGTTGTTAATAAATTACATTACTGTACTTCCAATACAGCTTTAACCAGACCGTTATAAAAGTGAATATATTTTAGCTATAGGCCTATATATATATATATATATATATATATATATATATATATATATATAAATAAATATGTATATATATATATATATATATAAATAAATATGTATATATATATATATATAAATAAATAAATAAATATATATATATATATATATATATATATATATATAGGCCTATATAGAAAAGAGAGAGAGAGAGAGAGAGAGAGAGAGAGAGAGAGAGAGAGAGAGAGAGAGAGAGAGAGAGAGAGGAATATAATTTCACTGGCTAGATAAGTAAGACAATGTGTAAAGAATATTTTAAATTATAAGTAAATGATCAAACTGTTGGAGTTAAACATTTTCTTAATGTGTAAAAAAAGAGCTTAGATTTAATAATATAAAAATCGAACTATTTAACCGTAAATTTTAATTCAGAAATTGACGTTAAAACACCTGCGTAATGTGTCCATACATTTTAAGATATTAATAAAATGTCTGGAGAGCTCTTTTGTTTCATTTCAGTAAAGTTGTTTTTATAATGAATAACTGTGATTAAGATGTAACAAGTGAGTCACCTGTGCCTGTGCTATTTCGTTCGCAATTTGTGGGACTCCTTGAGTGAGTCTGGTATTTTTCATTGTGAATTTAAAACATTATTGACATTTTTAATACTTACTGTAATTGGATTTAAAAAAAATATACTTTAAAACCAAGTTTTTGTTACTTTTTGTTTGTTTACTCTTAGAGTATAATGGTTGAAACAAATAATATATGCATCGAATATGGATGAATTCTATATTTTAATGTTAATGTCACAAGACATTTTTCATGTTGGTATTTAGGACTAATCATTCGTTAACTACTCTTTTATACTTATACAAATCCTGAAACCATAAAATCCAAAAAATATATGCTGCTTTTGTACTCATGCTATAAGGACCAAAACATTAGAGTTCATCAAAGACGCCAAGATATATCAACACAAATAAATACATAGTACAAGGAAATTTATAAAATAGCACACAAATTGACACCTAATCACTGTAACATGCAGATTAGTTTTGGTTACAATTCCGTATCTGGGCTAAATATTCGTCTTTATAGCGGATGTATAAACCGACCTAATTTAAACGAAATTTTATTTTAAAAAAATATTATATGACAACGCTAGGAAAAAAGAGACGCCATGATAAACCGTAAAGTAATGAAAGGTTTTTTCTGAATGTGTAATGGTTGGGATTTAGTTACCATGAGAAACGGCCCATCTATTCTTCTACTAACATAGCTGGCGGGAGAATAGTCATGGGGCTGCATTCTTATTATTTTCTGTTAAATTTTTGTAATAAACTATTAGAAATTTGATTTTCTAAATATTATAATTACCAAAAATGTTTTCTAAGTAGCTTTGTTTCGTTTACTTTTGTATTATCAAGTTTTAACTATGGCATAAGAGTAAGGCCTTGTAACGTTTAGAAATGTGTTAACAAAGCCATGTAAGTTCAAGGGGTTATCAAAGCATGTTTTAAATTTAATTTCTTAACATTTTACGATAGATAAAAATAAGTAAATACACATAACCAGCGTGCATTGACCTAGCGTGGTCTTGAAAATTTGTAAAAGATGTGAACCTTTTTTATTTCAATTCATGTTGTTAAGCTTGTAAAAAGGAGTTATGTTTTAAAGTGTAATATTTTAAATTATTTTAAAATTAAATTTTGTTTGGATATACAAACCGGAAATTTAATGTAACCTGTCTTCTTTAGAATGATTTGGATAGATAGATAAGTCTGCCTAAGACTAATATTATCTAAATATTAGAATGTAAATAAAGGTAGTTTAGGTGTTTAAAAAAACAATTAAAGCACATACCCATTTTCTAAATACCGGGGAGTTACGTCACATATATTGTAAAACAAGCAAGACACAACAAAAATGGAGAAAAAGAAATTCATCCCACTCACAAAAAGACTTCAAATATGATCATCCAAACATTCTAAATAGATAAAAACAAAATAAAAGTAAAAGACAAAAAAAACGTATTTTGGGTCTGCGTTATACAATCAGCTCCCTGAAACGACGATAGAATTTGTATCTAATGGGCGGTGATAGACGCTACACAAATATATTAATCGATTCCATCCTAAAAGATCTTGAATGTTTTGCACACGTAAAGCGTTTTGTAAAATGAAATGAAAACACACGTTTGAAGTTTTAATATCTTACAGGGAAAATGAGTTGTGCCGGTATTACCAGCAGTACAAACTTCAGTTTGGAAAGTTTGGGGATGCTAATCGTACCAAGCACTAAAGCTACGCTTAAATCCAAAGAAAGTTGGGGTAACTAATGGTACCAAGCACTAAAGCTACGCTTAAATCCAAAGAAAGTTGGGGTAACTAATCGTGCCAAGCATTAAAGCTACGCTTAAATCCAAAGAAAGTTGTTGAAACTAATCGTACCAAGCACTAAAGCTACGCTTTAATCCAAAGAAAGTTGGGGTAACTAATGGTACCAAGCACTAAAGCTACGCTTAAATCCAAAGAAAGTTGGGGTAACTAATGGTACCAAGCACTAAAGCTACGCTTAAATCCAAAGAAAGTTGGGGTAAATAATCGTACCAAGCACTAAAGCTACGCTTAAATCCAAAGAAAGTTGGGGTAACTAATCGTACCAAGCACTAAAGCTACGCTTAAATCCAAAGAAAGTTGGGGTAACTAATCGTACCAAGCACTAAAGCTACGCTTAAATCCAAAGAAAGTTGGGGTAACTAATCGTACCAAGCACTAAAGCTACGCTTAAATCCAAAGAAAGTTGGGGAAACTAATCGTACCAAGCACTAAAGCTACGCTTAAATCCAAAGAAAGTTGGGGTAACTAATCGTACCAAGCACTAAAGCTACGCTTAAATCCAAAGAAAGTTGGGGTAACTAATGGTACCAAGCACTAAAGCTACGCTTAAATCCAAAGAAAGTTGGGGTAACTAATCGTACCAAGCACTAAAGCTACGCTTAAATCCAAAGAAAGTTGGGGTAACTAATCGTACCAAGCACTAAAGCTACGCTTGAATCCAAAGAAAGTTGGGGTAACTAATGGTACCAAGCACTAAAGCTACGCTTAAATCCAAAGAAAGTTAGGGTAACTAATCGTACCAAGCACTAAAGCTACGCTTAAATCCAAAGAAAGTTAGGGTAACTAATCGTACCAAGCACTAAAGCTACGCTTAAATCCAAATAAAGTTGGGGAAACTAATCGTACCAAGCACTAAAGCTACGCTTGAATCCAAAGAAAGTTGGGGCAACTAATCGTACTAAGCACTAAAGCTACGCTTAAATCCAAAGAAAGTTGTTGAAACTAATCGTACCAAAAAGTTGGGGAAACTAATCGTACCAAGCACTAAAGCTACGCTTAAATCCAAAGAAAGTTGGGGTAACTAATGGTACCAAGCACTAAAGCTACGCTTAAAT
The DNA here is from genome assembly GCA_036971475.1 of Prosapia bicincta. Lineage (NCBI taxonomy): Eukaryota > Metazoa > Arthropoda > Insecta > Hemiptera > Cercopidae > Prosapia > Prosapia bicincta. Next base: position 98,047,539 of record JBAIZL010000003.1, on the reverse strand, counting down.
CCAAAGAAAGTTGGGGTAACTAATCGTACCAAGCACTAAAGCTACGCTTAAATCCAAAGAAAGTTGGGGAAAGTAATCGTACCAAGCACTAAAGCTACGCTTAAATCCAAAGAAAGTTGGGGCAACTAATCGTACCAAGCACTAAAGCTACGCTTAAATCCAAAGAAAGTTGTTGAAACTAATCGTACCAAAAAGTTGGGGAAACTAATCGTAACAAGCACTACAGCTACGCTTAAATCCAAAGAAAGTTGGGGAAACTAATCGTAACAAGCACTAAAGCTACGCTTAAATCCAAAGAAAGTTGGGGTAACTAATCGTACCAAGCACTAAAGCTACGCTTAAATCTAAAGAAAGTTGGGGAAACTAATCGTACTAAGCACTAAAGCTACGCTTAAATCCAAAGAAAGTTGGGGTAACTAATGGTACCAAGCACTAAAGCTACGCTTAAATCCAAAGAAAGTTGGGGTAACTAATCGTACCAAGCACTAAAGCTACGCTTAAATCCAAAGAAAGTTGGGGAAACTAATCGTACCAAGCACTAAAGCTACGCTTAAATCCAAAGAAAGTTGGGGCAACTAATCGTACCAAGCACTAAAGCTACGCTTAAATCCAAAGAAAGTTGTTGAAACTAATCGTACCAAAAAGTCGGGGAAACTAATCGTAACAAGCACTACAGCTACGCTTAAATCCAAAGAAAGTTGGGGAAACTAATCGTAACAAGCACTAAAGTTACGCTTAAATCCAAAGAAAGTTGGGGTAACTAATCGTACCAAGCACTAAAGTTACGCTTAAATCCAAAGTGTAGGTTTGTGTGTAGTAGCCTACCACTTGGTACAAGGCTTATTTTATACCTTAACTGAAGTAAATATATTTGACAACTATTTTACATTTAAACAATATTGCATTACATTTACAACTGTATTACAAGTTATTTAAACTATATTACAAGTTATTTAACTATATTACAAGTTTTCTAAGCTATATTACATGATATTTACTACTATATTACCAGTTATTTAAGCTATGTTACACGACATTTACTACTATATTACAAGTTATTTAAGCTATATTACATGACATTTACAACTATATTATAAGATACTTAAAACCATATTACATGACATTTACTACTATATTACAAGTTATTTAAGCTATGTTACATGACATTTACTACTATATTACTTGTAATTTAAACCGTATTACATGACATTTATTACAAGTTATTTAAACCATATTACATGACATTTACTACTATATTACACGTTATTTAAACCATATTACATGACATTTACTACTATATTACAAGTTATTTATGCCATGTTACATGACATTTACAACTATATTACAAGTTATTTAAACCATATTACATGGCATTTACTACTATATTACAAGCTATTTAAACTATATTACATGACATTTACAACTATATTATAATTTATTTAAACTATATTACAAGTTTAACTATTAGTACTATACGTATGATAAAAAAATGTTACAAATAATCGATCCATGCTTGTTCTTAATATTTGAATTTCGATGTTACTGGCCTGGGTCGCCTTATATCGCATATCACTTGCCTTAATACCTTTGGAGTAAATGACCTTAAGCAACAAAGTTAATCCTGCGTTTTTTATGTCAAACAAAATGTGCTACTAAAAAAGGATCATTAAAACGCCTAAGAATTATGTCACGCAGTGTCAAGGATGTATTTTACTATATTTTAAAATCAATTGAACACATTTATTTTAATGAATTTGTAATGACTAAAATTTAATTTCTCCCTGAAATAGTTGATAATTATGGCAAATTCAATTTACCCTCATTTGTTTTATAAACTTTGAGAGTGACTGTACATTTCACATTGGACTGTCCTTTTACATTTCCCCATAATCTATGGCAACAATGAACGGTCTTTTAACTACCCTCGCTGCGTAATTAAAGTATTTTGGAAAAACAATAAATGTCAACCCCCTCTCTTTTTAATTAATGTCAAACAATAACTTCCTTGCCATGGTAGCATTAGCGGACGTTCGGAAATTTAATGTTATTTATAAATGTCATTTCACTCCTGAGTTTCCCCTAAAAATATCGTCAATTTAATGTTGCTTTATTACATCGTTCCAAATCACCCTTAAAGTTTTATAATATAAATAGGCTTCTATCAATTGTAAACCTCTAACAACGCAATTGTAAATAATTTTTTTAAAACAAATTTTTCTCAACGTATCAGGTGCCCAACTTTGTTTGAGTTTAAAATGTATCTCCGCTGTTCGACGTAATTATAATTTTTTATCAAAATTGCTTATACAATGCAATACATTATTTTAAGTATTGAAGAATTATGACCCTCGGCATGTTTATTCAGGTAATCTCTCAAAATATTTGATCATCATAAGCCCTGATAAATATTTTAGGGATATTAAATCAATATGTGAATGAAAAAACAACCTCTCATACCTTTGTAAATTAAGACTGTTTGTTTACTTGTAAAACCTATGGAGTACTTGCAAGACCAAGATTATTAACTTCTTTCCTGGTGATTTAGCAAAAATTTACTTCCTGATTTAGCATTAAACATTTAGGACATTTTCCAAATATTAATGTAAAAAAAAATTATGAAAGAAAAAAAACAAATAATAACATAAAACATTTTATAAAGACAATTCACATAACAAACATTCAATATCATTTAATAAATCTCTCTCATTTTAATCACCAAATCGTATTAAAAATATAACCTAAATTGACAACTAATATCTTCAGAAACATTTACCTATTTTTAAACATCATATTTAGATCCAAAGGTTACCATTGTAAAATAAATCAGCGTGTAAACGCTGTGATGTAATCACACACACACACACACACACACACACACACACACACACACACACACACACACACACACACACACACACACAGGCCTATATATATATATATATATATATATATACATATATATGTAGCAATTATTTTATTTATCTATTAATGCTGAAACATACCTTTTCACCTTTGTTTGTTTTTGAATACTATTAATTTACTTTCTGTTATTCTGAGAATTTCTTCAACACATATTTTTATAGTGTCTTCTGACATTTTTGTATACTAATTTTCATTTATTATTTTTAACCAACTTCAATTGTAGCCCTTGATATTGGGTCAATTTTTATACCTTTTTCTACCCAAAACTAGCTAATTTCTAATTTTCTGTTTCAGGATTCTAACAAACTTAAAAGTTCCCTAATCATAATTAAAGTAACATGTTAGGCAAACATATGAGTTTATGAATAAATATATAACAGTTTCTTAATACTTTTATGTTTACTTTACTAATATGATGGTTTTTACTTTTAAAAGTTTTAAAATTTATTTTGGCGAGCTTTAATGTTAATATCTTTTCTAAAAAAACAATTTAGGGTTTATAAACTTTGAAACCTTCCGTTCTTAATCTCTTGAAATGCACCACATTTATTTTGAATCTAGTCAACTTTAGGAACCGAAATCCCTAAAGAGGCTTGAGCATTGGACCGTTAGATTTTTGCAGCCGCCTTTCCCCGGACATAGCACATAATGTTGGAATTTTACATTTTTAAAACATTTAAAAGCGGAATGGTTTGAAACTCCATCCTCAGTTTACGACAGTTCAAGACCTACTGAAAACTATCCCAAAGCTTCTTATTCAACCTCCACACACTCTCTATTTCTCACCTGTTGTCTCTGGTATAATCAACATACTGGTAAAAAGTGACGTAATACGTCCAATACCTCTCCTAAAAATTGCGTGATCCTTGACGTCAGAGCTTCGTTTTGTTGGCAGCTAACCCATTTTAGTACGAAATTTTATATTTGGTCATATTTCTATAAATTGTGGGACTTAGGCGATTTCCTTATTCTTTTCATAATATTTCTTTATGCACATTTTTCAATGTTTGATGAACTTTCTACGTAAATTGTGAACCTTCTTCTCTATTTCATGGTTGGTTTCTACTCCTTTAAATCAATGAAAAACCTCCCTTTTTTGAAATGGCTTTACCATATGTTTCTTTGAAATAGCTGCTTATGGCACTGTGTTTATATTTATATCTATTACTTCTTATCGAAGATTAAAATTTTATATTTTTTAATTTTAAATTTCCATTGTAACGCTCAAATTCTCAACTTAAGCCCGTTACAGAGTGTGCATGATGTCTACATGTTCGCCTATGTTTTACAATGAATTCTCAAATATTTTCACAAAGTCAGTTCACGAATAAATTTTACAAACATTTTCTTTAAGAAGATGAATTGTAAAAGACATATTATGTGCTATATATATATATATATATATATATATATATATATATATATAGAGAGAGAGAGAGAGAGAGAGATAGATAGATAGATAGATAGATTGATGGATGGATATAGATTAATTGCTTATAGCTAAATTTCTAACCGCCACTGAATTACAAACTATTATAGCCACGGAATTGCTATGTTTTCTACTTTTTGTAATTAGTTTGCAAGAAACAAATCTTAATCTTGAAGACAGGAAAAACCACTGTAATTAAACAAAATTACATCTGTACCTTTGTTACCAACTGTTGTAATATCCCCGGTTTATGCACTGTCTGCAGTTTCTAACAATGCAGTGCCAAGAATATAATCCACCTTGTCATTCTACGCTGCACAATGTCTCGGCGTCACCCACTATATACAAACTGCAAGGGATGAGACTGTCTGCTCTTAGACTGAAATTAAAATTTATGCTTCAACACTGCAACACTGAGAAAGAGCGTGCTTTGACCTAAATATTTATTACCTACATTTACTTCTTGTCTTCTGTACTAAAAATGATTTATCTACTACACTGTAGCAGTAGAGAGAAGAAGATTTTTAAAAAATAGTATTTAAAAGTCTTAAATAAATAATGTAAATAAAGTAGTAAAATTAATGTAAATATATAGAAAACAGCAATAAAGTTGTCTGAAATGGTATTATTAAAAATACAGCCAACAAAAAACACAAGTACACAAACACACACATACAATCACTCTCTCTCTCACACACACACCCTCACACACACACACACACACACACACACACACACACACACATACACACACACACTCACACACACACACATACACACACACACACACACACACACACACACACACATACAGACACACACACACACACACACACACACACACATACAGACACACACACACACACACACACACACACACACACACACACACACACACACACACACACACACACACACACACACACACACACACACTCACACACACACACATACAGACACACACACACACACACACACACACACACACACACACACACACACACACACACACACACACACACACACACACACACACACACACACACGCACACACACAATGTAACGGTGAATATTAGTGGCATTAGCAAAGTGATAATACTGTATTAACGTTACGATCAAGAATTACTAAAACTTCTTATTTGATAGTACAATAAAAGATACTTCGGTAGTTAGAAACATTTCAAAATTGAGGAGTAGAGGAAATAAAGATTTAAAGACACAAACACAATTGCTGATAAACCGAAATAGTTGTTTGGAAAAATATTATTGATGAAGAACAATACAAAATAAAATTTATTACTAACAATTTATTTAAATTATATTATGTTTTTAAAATAACGATGACAATTTGAAAAAAACAATAAATGACAAACATTAAAAATGTATTTAATCAATCTGTATTCCATTTGATATTATATAGAAAATAAACTGTGTGTGCATTTATTGTGTTGTACATCTTCAGGATTTCTATAATTACACTTTTTGTTTTAATCTATTTTTCTGGTGCTGAAAAATATCTGTAAGTAGTGGTTTTTTTGCCAAGTAATACCTAAAAATATATGTAATGCAACCAACAGACTTAATTGTTTTTTTTAAAAATTATAAGAAAATAAATGAACCTGAAATGAACAGATAACATCATGTTACATTAACAAATAATCATTAGTATAGTTAAAAACTACTTAACTAAGTGAATACATAGGGTTTGCTTGCTGACGCGTTTCTAAACAATCGTTCCTTTAACGAAGCCTCTACTGGCGCCATACGCGTTAGGTACAAAGGTTGTCGGGATGGATTAATGGAAGTTTTGGGTTATTTTGGTTGTGTAACGGCTATGTAATGGTTGTCCACTAAAGAGATGTTGGAGCATATGAAGAGGCCGTCTCTGGTATTTTAGCAGAAATATTCTACACCGAATAACAATAAATTCTACAAAACAACAATCATACACAGAAAATAATTTATTACCATAGATATGTAGACGACATTTTAATACTATACAACAGCAATAAACTGCAAATCAAACAACCCATACACTAAAACCTCACATTTACCCTCGAATTAGAATAAAATAAATAAAATAAACTTTCTAGACCTTACCTCACCAAACACAATTTCAAAATATACAGAAAACCAACAACCCTCGATACTGCCATTCATAATACATCTAATCATCCCACACAACACAAACACGCTGCATTTAATCATATGTTACACCGCCTAATCAATATACCAATGCTACAGAAAGACTACGACGAAGAACGTAATACAATAAAATACATCGCTCAACAAAATGGCTATCAACTTACAATCACAGACAACATACACATGAAAATTAAACACAAACATCCCCAAACAGCCAAGCAGACAAACCACACAAAATAGAACAAATACATACCCCTCACCTACCACAGCAAAAACACACACAAAACAGCCTCCGCATTAATAAAACTACATCACTAATTATCTTACAAAACAACAAACACTTCAAGGCCGCGTTCAACCTTTCAAAAACAAAGAGACAAATAGAAACTATCCGGTATTTAGAAATTAACTTGTAATGATTGCTCCAGCTATTATTTCGGCAAAACCGGTAGGTCATTTTATGCAAGCTTCGAAGAACACATTGCCAAAAGAAACCATAAAAACCAAAATCTAGCTACGCAATACACCTAAAAACACGCAACAGACACACACGGACATACATACTAATTTAAACCTACTCCACACATTAAAACAAAGTAAAAAACTAACAACTTTAGAAAAATACGAGATATACAAACATTAAGCAACAGATAAAGAAAACATATTAAACGATCACTCACATTTTGAGACCAACTCCCTTTTCCATTACATAGCGCATAACCAAAATACGCCCAAAATACCCCCAAAATACTTCCACCGTCATAAATCCATTCCGACATCCTTTGTACCTTACGCGTTATGCTAGCAGTAGAGGCTTTGCTTTGTCAAAGGAACGATTGTTTCGGAACGCGGCAGCAAGTAAGCCCTATGTATTCACTTAGTGAAGTATTTTTTAATTAGAGTTTAATTAGTGAATTAAAGATGATTACATCAAGCAACTTGAATATTCATTGTCTTTGAAGAAGTATAGATTCATAAAGGAAAGAGGAAGTGTTATGAAAAGTAGGTTGGAAACGTTTTTAAATAATAAAGACAAATGGATTATGCTTTGATGTTTTTAATTTTATGAAAGTTATATAAACATTTTATGTGAACATTTCATAATTAAATGCGTGCTAGGAAGATTCCTGCTTACGCAGCTTTAGTATTATATAGGTGTGAGAACAGAGCCCCGGCAGTGTGTAAGTCGCCTCTGTATCGCACAGACGTTTTCCACTCCGATTGAGTGCATATCAATTGTATTGTTTTATTAAGTAAAATTAATGTAACAGTTTTCTAAATTAATTGTTTATTAAATTCAAAGGTTTGTTAAAAATAAAAATCATTTTTAAAAACCTTTCTTGCTTAATATAAAACGTAACTGGCGCAGTCGGTAGGACACCTCAAGGAAGTTAGTGAATATAACGTCCGTCGGTTTTAACCGTTAATTGAGGAAACCTTAAGTAGAGTGAATATCTACAACCACTTAATAGAGCGCATATCTATTAAGAACACGAGCGAATATCGTGTAGGTGAAAAGTGAAAAGTGAAAGTTGTTCAAATGAGCAAAGTATTTTGGATCAACTTGTAAGTAGATCTTAAGATATAGAATTAAGAAAAAAGTAGAGTAAATACTTTTTAATTTTATATAATTGATTTTTAATTTTTATTATTTTGAAAAATAATATTAAATAATGGCAACGCCAACATTAAAAAAGGAGTATCTTGACATGATACCCGAGTATAGTGGAGAGCCCACTATGCTCCACAGATTTATCTCGATATGTGATAAGATAGTGAATAAGTTTTATGTAAGCGAAAATCCAGAGGATTTTCAAAATGAGTATCTGTTCTCCTCTATTCTTTCTAAATTAAAAGGCCAAGCACTGGAAATGGTTGTAAACTCTAACTCTTACAATTGGCACGAAACTAGAAAAGTATTATTAATTAATTATTCAGACAAAAGAGATTGTTTCACATTAAACTTAGAGATGTCAGAATTAAAACAAGAAAGTAACGAATCACCATTTCAATTCTATGAGAAAATTCAAAAGTTACTAAATTTTCAAATTTCATTTTTTATGAATAAAGAGCCTCAAAGGCAGATGGCTAAAGACATTTTAATAGAATACGTTCAGAAACTAGCTTTAAGAGTTCTCCTTAGGGGTTTGCATGAACCCATCGGGTCACTAATGCGTACCAAGAACCCTAACACTCTTAGTGAAGCACTTAATATACTCACAAACGACTTTCAATTTAAAAATAATAAAATGTTTACTCAGCCAAGCAAACAACCAGTCTTTCAGAAAAGCCAAACTCATAACGTAAGAAGACCAATACATACTGAATTTAAATACCACCAAATACCTAAACAACCTTATCAACACCCAAATCCTTCCTATAGACCACCAACTTTTGCTAATCAGGGTCAGCCTCAAAGGGGACAACCAAACAACAACACTACTAAACCTCAGTATCCTCAGCGAAATACGGGTTATCAACCTACCCCTATGAGTATTTCCACTAGACAGACAGATAGGCCTTCTAGACAAACGAATTTGTATCAAATGACCGGACAAGGAGCCGAAAAAGACGATTACACTATGTACCAGACTAATGGACAAGAATCATTCGCTTTTGAAGAAGATCTCGGGAAAGAAGAGTACTTCGAAGAATCCCAAAATTTAACCGACAACTACGAAGAAGAGACCGCTAAAATCGATCAGGACGATTTTTTAGGACATACAAGCCTCGGAATCGATTTTCAATAATGAATCTACAAAGCGAAAATAACGAGCTACCATTTATATACGACACAAACACCAAATCTAGAATATTAATTGACACGGGCAGTACTAGATCATTTATGCGAAAATCTTTAGGCTGGAAAAATTTTAAAACAAGCATTAAAAAAGAGCCGTTTGAAGTAATCACCGCACACGGGACTTCAAAAGAAAATTTTTGTTGCACCATACCTCTGTTGTCTAAAAAAGCAATTAAATTTTATTTATTTGACTTTCATCAGAATTTCGACCTATTACTCGGGCTAGACAATATAAAGGATTTAGGAATAAGCTTAGACTTTATAAATAATAAATTAATACTTTGTGATGAGGAAATCCCTATTCAATATTTTAACACTGAAAAAGGAAGTTGTAATAAAACAGACAGCACGCCAATAAAGCAGGAACAATTTAGTTATGTTATACAAGCCCGCACTAGCCAAACAGTTAAATTAAAAATACAAAATATTCATAATGGAGAAGGTATTTTACCACACAAACAAGTGAACGGATTAGAAATTCCGCAGTGTATAGTTTCAGTGCATAAGGGTGAAGCCTATTGCCCTATTATAAACAATACGGAAGAAAATGTAAAATTAACAATAAGTAAACCATTAGAAGTAAAATCTTTAGAGGAATATAATATTTTCAGACCTGATGCAATGCAAATGAACGCTAATTTCAATTTATTAGATTATAAACAAAAAAATTCGAGAAGAAAAAAATTTAGATTTATCAAAATTTAGAATGGAACATATGAACTCGGAAGAAAAATCCGCTATAACAAGTTTAATAAAAGATTATGCAGATTTATTCCATATTGAGGGAAACGATTTAACTTTTACCAACCAAATAAAACATGTTATTAGGACTACTGATGAAATTCCCGTATACTCCAGAAATTATAGATATCCAGAGATTTACAAGAACGAAATTAATAAACAAACTGAGGACATGCTTGAACAAGAAATCATTAGACCTTCAAATTCTCCATGGAACTCTCCTGTCTGGATTGTACCCAAAAAACAAGACGCTTCTGGCAAAAGAAAATTTCGATTAGTAATAGATTTTAGAGGATTAAACAAGAAAACAATTGACGATAAATTTCCCTTGCCAAACATTACCGACATATTAGATAAATTAGGACGATCTCAGTATTTTACAACTTTAGATTTAGCCTCAGGATTTCACCAAGTAGAAATGGATAAAAATAGCATAGAAAAAACAGCGTTTTCAACAGAAACGGGACACTATGAATTTTTAAGAATGCCATTTGGACTAAAGAATAGCCCCCCTACATTTCAAAGAATTATGAATAACATTCTGAGAGGAATCCAAAATGAAACATGTTTAGTTTATTTAGACGATATTATAATTTACTCCACTAGCCTCCAAGAACATATACAAAGACTTAAAGAAGTATTCGACAGATTACGCAAAGCCAACTTTAAAGTACAGCTGGATAAAACAGAATTTTTAAGAAAAGAAGTAGCGTATCTAGGGCATGTTGTTACACCGGAAGGCGTAAAACCTAACCCAGCAAAGATTTTGGCAATCAAAAACTATCCAATACCCAAAACCACCAAACAAATTAAAGGATTTTTAGGACTAATAGGCTATTATCGAAAATTTATTAAAAACTTCGCCAAGATAACAAAACCCTTTACTAACTGTTTAAAGAAAAATGCAAAAATAAACATAGAAAATCCAGACTTCATAGAATGTTTTGAAACATGTAAAAATATACTGACTAATGAGCCCCTTCTACAATACCCAGATTTTGAAAAGGAGTTTACTCTAACAACAGACGCTAGTAATTTTGCACTAGGAGCAATTTTAAGCCAGGACAAAAATGGAAAGGACCTTCCTATAGCGTATGCCAGCAGAACTTTAAACGACAGCGAAACTAATTACTCCGCGATTGAAAAGGAATTACTAGCAATCGTATGGGCCACTAAACACTTTAGGCCTTATTTATTTGGAAGAAAATTTAAAATTTATACAGACCATAAACCTTTACAATGGTTATTTTCAGTTAAAGAACCAAATTCCAAGCTTTTAAGATGGAGATTAAAATTAGAGGAATATGATTATGACATAAGATACAAAAAAGGCAAATTAAACCAAAACGCCGATGCCTTATCTAGAATACAATTGAACATTACTAATAAAAGGTCAACAAACACCCAACACACTGTAGAACCAGACCTTGATTTATCTCCAGCTGGATTAATCCAACGTTTCTTCCCGGAATTAAATGAAGATAACGAGTCTATGGTCGTACAACTCGACGCAACAGATAATGCCAACTTAGAGTACGATCAAGAAAGTGACAGTCAAACCGTGCATTCCAACTTCGAAGGGAACACCCAAATTGAAATACCAATTTCCGACGAGCCTGTAAACTTTGGGAGAAATCAAATATTTTTGTCATTGGTAAAGTATGAGCCAAAGAAAGTAAAAATTATAAAACTATTCGGAACTTCAAAAATTCGTTTAATGGTCGAAATATCAGAAAATAACTTCAAAGAAGACATAGTTAACTTTGTAAAATCATATTTGGTACCCAAAATAAAATATAATCTATATTTTGAAGACGATTTTTACGAGAAATTTGCATCATGCGTAGCCAAAAATTTCAAACAAACTGAACTAAATTTGGTTAAGTGTAATAACAAACTCTTAGACCTAACTTCGGAAGAAGATACCTTAGAAACGATAAGTAATTATCATGTCAGCAAAACCAATCACCGAGGGATACAAGAAACATACGAACAAATTAAGCGAAGATATTATTGGCCTAATTTAAAATCACTAATCCAAAATTTCATAAATCAGTGTGACATATGTCAAAGAACCAAATATGACAGAATCCCCTTACAATTAGAGATGAACTTGACGCCTACAGCTGCAAGGCCTTTCCAGATAATTCACATCGACACTATCTCTTTAGAAAAGAATGCGTTTATCAGCATTGTCGACAGTTTCACAAAGTATGCTCAAGCTTATCGCTTGGGAAGCTCTCAAGCTACAGAGATTGTAGACAAGTTATTAGATTACTTTGCGCAGTTCTGCTTACCAACAGTTATTATCTCAGACAATGGAACGGAGTTTAATAACAGAATTGTGAAGGAGATATTAGACCTGCATAAAATCAAAATCCATTTTATCAGTACACAAAACCCCCAATCAAACGGATTATGTGAAAGATTCCATTCCACCTTAATAGAACACATAAGGCTGTTAAATAATCAAATCGAATTTAAAAAAGACAGTATAATTAAGAAAGTTAAATATGCTATAATAGCCTATAACAATAGCATTCATTCAGTCACAAAATTAACGCCGTGCGAAGTCTTATTTGGACACATAAATTCAAACTCTTTATTAGATATAGATTTAGAAAAACAAATTGTAAATGACTACGTTTTAAACCATAAGGAAAAAACAAAAATACTTTACGAAAACATTAGGGATAGCAATCAAAGAATTAAAGAAAAAGTTTTAGAAAAAAGGAATGTAAACAAAGAACCACTTCCAGAAATACCATCTGAAGTTTATATAAAGTCAGTTCAGAAGCAAAGCAAAACGAAAAACAGATATAGCAAGGAAGAGATAGCTTCAATAAACAAGGAAAGAAAAACTGGTAAAATAAAGCCTAGACATCATAACACAAAAGACAAGATACATTTGTCGAAAATTAAAAGGCCTAAGAAGATAAAAAATGTAATTAATGCTCAAAATAATTTTCCAGGTCCCTCCTGTTCGTCATTGGCACAGCCACCGACTCAGCAGAGATCAGAGAAGTCAACAACAACCTCGGAATAATCCCAATAGACCTTGGGCCGGCCAAATTAGAATCTTCCTACCATACCTTTGTCCACTATTTTGATGTAAGAAACTTAGTAGCTCATCTAAATAACATTGATGCTTATTATTATGACGTATTGCAAAATTTTGAAACTAGTTGCTACAATTGTAACGGTAGCTTATTAAACAATGAATATGTAACCGATAACAGTAATAGAATAAGAGATATTGTTAATTATTTTAAATATGTTAATCACAGTAAAAATGTAATAGAAGAAAAATTAGAAATTATACTCTTAAGAGAGAATGGTAACAAAAGAACAAAAAGAGGTCTTATAGATGGACTAGGGTCCGTTATCAAATCTTTAACAGGCAATTTAGATGCATATGATGGTAAAAAATATGACAAAATAATTAAAGATATTGAAAATGAGCAAATTAAGATTAATTATCAAATTGAATCTCAATACTCCTTTAGTAATAATATTATGAAGGAATTAAATAAAACTTTTATTGTAATTGATGAAAATTTTGTAGAATTAAAAAATAAGTTAAGTATTGTGAATCGTAATGTAAATGACTTTGTTGAACTAGAAAAATTTAGAAGTATTCTAAACCAATTGAACATTTTATATGACATGATGTTACAGGTAATCACAGATTTAGAAAATTCTCTTACATTTTGTAAACTAGGTGTTGTACACCCTAGTGTTATTTCAACCCAAGAATTATATGAAGAATTAAACAAAATTTATAAATATTATAATGAGAGGTTACCTTTAGAACCTAAAATGGAAAATATGTGGGAATTAGAGAACCTAATTAAAGTTAATTGTAAACTAAATTCTGAAAGGATTGTTTATTTTATAAATTTACCCATTGTAGAAAAAACTCAATTTAAATTGTATAAATTACACTCTATACCCACAAAATATGAAACAGATTATGTAACAATTATACCAAAGGTAAGGTACATATTAGTGTCTAACTCTGTAATATTAGGTTTAAACAATGAATGTAACTATAAAACCGATTCCATATACTTTTGCTCATTCGACATTCTAACACACCATAAATTAGACTGTGAAATGTCCATTATCAGGAACAACGATGCCAGCAACTGTGAATATACTGCATTGGAAGTTACAGACAACTTAATTAACTGGATCCCAGAAATCAACCTTTACCTAGCGACCTTCCCCAACAAGCAGACTCTGGAAATTACCAATCGCAAGGCAACTACCACCGTCACCCTTCAAGGCATATATTTGATAAAAACTAATAATGATTCAATCTTTTTCAACAACATGAAACTGAGCCATACATCAACAACTTCGGGAGGCCATCCTATTTTCATGGACACGTCCAAACTACAATTTTCAATGAGTAAAATGCCAGAATTCTCAGTAAACGTTAAACGCCTAGAGTTGGACAAAATAAACACAGAAACCATCTCAAGAATTGACCCAACTACGGAAATAACCCACCACATCAGTATCTGGACTATTGCCCTTTACGGAGGCGTATTCAGCAGCCTTATATACTTCGCCCTCATCAGGAAGAAGAAGAAGACTTCAACCAACGCCGAAACTTCGCCAACCCCCGAAGTTCTCTTTAGGGATGGAGGAGTTATATAAACATTTTATGTGAACATTTCATAATTAAATGCGTGCTAGGAAGATTCCTGCTTACGCAGCTTTAGTATTATATAGGTGTGAGAACAGAGCCCCGGCAGTGTGTAAGTCGCCTCTGTATCGCACAGACGTTTTCCACTCCGATTGAGTGCATATCAATTGTATTGTTTTATTAAGTAAAATTAATGTAACAGTTTTCTAAATTAATTGTTTATTAAATTCAAAGGTTTGTTAAAAATAAAAATCATTTTTAAAAACCTTTCTTGCTTAATATAAAACGTAACTTGAATAAATATAAACGATTTTTTTATTATTAAAAAAAATTGTCAAGATGGAAGTTTAAAGTAAAGAAATAATTGAAGAAATAGAAACGAATATTGCCAACCTAGAAATGAAGACTTCACAGAAGGGCAAAATAAAATCAAACTAATTCATGCATATGAACTAATGCTCTCTAGCATATGCATATAGAAGGTGATGGTCTTTATGGCCACACTGCTATGATAAACGGATATTTTAGAAAAAATATGTTGAAATGAATTTTTGGGCTCTATTACTAAACTAAATCTTTTAGTTTGCGCACAGATATTTAAATATTATTATAAAACTGGCTTTCTGAAATAACTAATGTGCAACTAACTGGTTACTGAAAAATTATATTGAAAAATACAAATTTTAAAACATAAATTCCAGATACGACTTTAATAATTGCAAAATGGTTCGCTGGGATTGGTTATGAAGTAGAAGGTTAATTCGATAGAGCTTTAGCTGGTTTAGAAGTAACCATGAAACAACATGGGTACTTTGGATGTATAGAGTACTGAAACTGTATGGAAGTTGTTAAAGGTTACACTTAAAGGCAATGTTGCAAGCTGTGCAAAAGCGATATTAGCTCCTTCATCATCATTATTTTAAAAATCGAAATAATACATAAGCAATACTAAAATTTGGTAAAATAATATATAAAATATACTTATTACTCTATTTCAAGTTGAACATCAGAATAGAAGCTGACAACTGTGATTATGTTTCTGGAACTTATGACATCGGTTCAAGTCCCAAACCACCAGCATTTGCATATCCAGCCAATTTACTTACAAGTGCTCAGCAGCTCCCATCTTGGTCAATTTTATTCACAACATGTAACCTTACATCCAACAAACACTTGATATAACAATTTTGAAAAAGTAACGGTACCATTTCTTAAAGACATTTCTTAAAATAAAAATTGTGTAAACTACATTATGGTAAATATTTTTTCTTTTTTTTTTAAATCGGTCAGAATGCACAACAATTGAAGAATTGTGTTTTTTAGTAGACTCTCTTCAATACAATAACTACAATCGCTTTAAGAGAATAACTAAAATATTATAAATACCTGAATGTATGATAGTTTTGGAGTAACCTACGAAGATGGGTGTTCGCGAACAAGTTGTCAAGATGTTTGGAATAATTGGAAAGAAGCTAATTAATATGAAATATCAGGCTCCATAATCAGAGAATACATTTAGTGCCTGGCGATCCTTCTATTTTACTCCACAGCACTAGCTTAAAGAATCAATACTTCAAGTTTCGTATAATATGCTGGAAGTCCTCCAACGTATATAGTTAGATCCTATAAACAATTCTATTTTCTATTGGTCAGTTTTCTAATCATAAATTTGGTTA
This sequence comes from Prosapia bicincta, assembly GCA_036971475.1. Lineage (NCBI taxonomy): Eukaryota > Metazoa > Arthropoda > Insecta > Hemiptera > Cercopidae > Prosapia > Prosapia bicincta. The sequence goes on along the minus strand of JBAIZL010000003.1, from coordinate 98,031,169 downwards.
ATAAATAAAAACCGATTTACCCGCAGTTATTTTCCATGTTTCTCTTAATGCACAACCTGGTTTCCTAAGACGCCTGTTCTATAAAGCTATTGACAAGTTCCAATAATATCGAGTTATTAACGTCTTACATTAGCCTGAGCAATCCAGGGACTTTAGTTCTACGGAATTACCAGTATCTGTGTCCGACTCCCCCCCCCCACAACCTCTTCCTTAGTTAATTAAAAAATCTCTGTTCTCTTTCACTTTCACATCTCTGGAGCGAGGTCTTATATTTTCGGGAGGCTGCCATTTTACTTTCGGTAGTAATCACTAAGTAAATGTTTCAAAAGTTTCACTGTGTGACGTAATTATTGCTTTGATACCAAAAGCTAAGGCACTGTTTAAGAAAGATTGTTCTCATGAAATTACATTTCCCTCAAATTTATTTTGGTGATTTAATACAAAAAATTTAATATTATTTGGTGAAAAAATCTTGTGGCAAATACCGGTAACCTAGACTGTAATAATATTCCCATGTAATGTTATTATAATGTAACTTCGATTGCGCACCAAATTTTCAGTATTCTTGCTTATAGTCCGTTACTTCAATTAGGCCATAGAATACAACTTTAATATTTCTAATTAATAAAAGAGTTTGTAAACTACCTTATTTAATAAAATGAAGTCAACAAGATTGACAAAGAGTATATATCATGCTACCTTCCTTCTTTTTTTTAAAATTATCTCTCACTCCCTATATCATTTTAACGGTAGTAGAAAAACAACCTTGTTATGTTCAAAGCGAAATCGGTATGATACGAGCCCATTTGTTGCAAGGGACTTGCCCTTCTTACTCGATATATGACATCTTCAGCTATGAATTTATGATAACCTACTCACGTACTGAAAAGCCACGAGATGTAAATTGGTACATTCATTCTTATTCTTGTGTGCTGGTGTTTCAACCGAATCTCCTATTTAGTTTTAAATCCACTCAAGGAATTCGACATCACATAAGTATCGTTTATGACTACGTGTCGATGGTAACAATATTTTATGTTTTAAAATTCTTTTGATGTAGTAAATTGAAGCACAAAGAGGAATGTTTCATATTTTTTGTGTCAAATAAACAAACACAGACACACATGGAAAGCTTCTTCTGGTGCAGTCAATGAAACCCTAATACTTGAAGTTAAAAAATAAACAATTAAAATAAATATTAATAATACAAGTAAATCTTGTCTTAGTAAATGGTCTTGAGACACAGGAACTACTTTGTGGAAAAACTCCTCAACCCAAAAGCAACGGATGCCACTAAACAATTATTGTAATGGTTCACAATTTGTTTAAATACCCCTCATGTTGAGTAGTAGTTTAAAAGAGAAAGCAAAGGAAACTTATGTATAAGGATTAAACCCAAATTAAAAATATCTTCCATTACAGTTATTTGTTATTTGTATCAACTACACTTCTATGTGTATTATTTAAATACATTATTAGGCAATAGATAAACATTCGGAGGGATATGAGATGTCAACATGAGGTGTGAGCTAAAACAACAGGTGTACGTTCCTAAATTCAGAATGATGGATTTTCTAGTGGGTCGTTATTTTGAATCATTTAACGAATAATCAAACTTTTGTATTATGAACAATCTTTAAACTAGAGCGGGAGTTATTGTATTGAAACCCCTGATTTATCTAAACACTGAAACAGAAATATCACTTTCTGAGCAGACCATATTGTCATAAAATGTATTTCCAGTTAAGTTTACAAAGTTTTTGCGATTGAAATTGTTGTTAAAATCATATAATTAAGACGAAGAACTAAAGTAGTCTGATTGGATCACAGGGAACGGATGTTGAATCAGTTGGAGTTTTAATAAAAGCATTAACTCTAGTAAAAACATTCCAATAAATGTAAACACCTTAGACTCACATTGTAAATTTTTCTACCAAAACAGGCCATTAGAAGGTAAAACTTAATAACACTATAAGTGTTCATTTAAGTGAAACAGAAATAACTAATTAATGAGAAATAACTGGATGGATACAAGTTCTAATTATAAAGTCTTTTATTTTAAAGGTTTATTAAGTGATTTTTACGTACCGTCTATTTGTCTTTGTCTGTAATAAAGATCAATCATACATAAAAGTAATTACCTTTAAGCATTTTATATAATTTTGTTTTAAATGTTCCAATTATCTTGTAAAAAAATGAACAGTTTCCTTTAAATGTAACTCAACCTCGTTAATGAATTTTTTCCAAAAAAATATATAAATTGACGCTTCGTATAAATGTGGTTATTAAATATTTAAGTGCAGTAAGACAAATTAGAGTGTAACGCATAAATTCAAATTTTAGAGCAGACAATCTCATCTCTTGGAGTTTTTATTTATTTTCTGACTTAACACTTTCCACTCTAACGCGACAGTTTATATTATATTCTTGAATAATACTTTGTTCAAACACATCTTTCTATACGGCTCGTTTTTGTTAGGAATGTACGTAAATGTGTTTAAATATATGTTTCTAAAATGTTAGGGGTTGACGATAAAAATATTCATTTCTGGGTATCAGGTATTTTAAACACACTTCTTATCACTCAATAAAGAACTATTTAGACTACTTACCACATCAGTTTAACATTTTGAAATATTTACATTTGTTGGCTATTTTATATATATATTTTTTGAATTTTATTTGAATTAATTAAAACACTATAGGCTAGAATGTCTATTTATGTTTCATTGTTAATATTTGTTAGTGAAATCTAAAACGTAAGACCATTATAAACAATTGAGTTGCCCATTAACTTTCGCTTACGCCATATAATATTTACAGTATAGAACATACAAATTTGTCAATAAATTGAATTCAGAAATGTAGCATTAACATTCTCAGTCTATCAAAAAATATAACAGAGAGAGAGAGAGAGACAGAGACAGACAGACAGAGATCTATCAGTCGGAATTATGTGATGATACATTACGGTTTATTAAAAAGTATATTTTGAAATTATCTTTTTGAACGGTGTTTTATATAATACTAGCATTTTATTATGAGCAGCAATAACTTAATATCAGGTATTACAACTTTACAATTGGTATTTAAAATCTCTGGAATGGTAATTGACCATGTAAAACTGAAAAAGTATATTAAGGTAATGAATAAAACATCTTTTTATTTGAAAAGTTTAATTGTAGCACCAATTATGGTAAGAGCGAGATGTCTTTTCTGTGACAAGTCACGGTCATGTATGGTTGTTGCTAAATAGGAACCCCTTTAAAACTGTTCTAATTAGGAACTCTAACTTGCAACAGCTCCGAAGGAACTTGGCCTTTTTGCTTTATAGCGTACTAAACAATGTAGTATTGGTTAATGGCTGCACTTTAGGAGCTGCGTTGCAAGCTGTTGTGGTCTTGGCTCCTTCTTACCATTATAGTTTCCAAACGGAAACTATAAATAAACAATACTTACGGCGTAGACAATAAAAGTGATGAGAAAATATTTTATTCAAGTCTGGGATTCAGAGGTTTCCAGCAGAGTTCTTAAAGGATTCCGTAATGCCCCCACCATCAACAACGAAACTCTTGTCCCTATAAAATGACTTAAGCGGGATTACAGACGTTGGTTTTTCCGCGTCGATTTTCGTCGTTCCTTCCAGAAAACCTTTCGGTTTTTTGTTTAATGTTCTAGATAAGCACGCGCAACAGGTTTCTATCTCTCTGCAATTGTGTTGTGCTCTGTTTTTCCATACAGTGTTTGCATGATGTAGATGTAAAGAAACATGCATTATTTCCGGTTGAGTTAGTGAATACATATCTTGTTATTCATTATTGCTTTCACTTTCAAGTTAGTAGCGGTACATTCAGCTGTAAGTGCTTTACCTTAACGCTTTATTTACGTAACTGGAGCGGGAATGATATAAAAGCGACCCTTGGCAATCTGGAAACCTCTGTGCGGTATAATAAATACACCATTTTGGATCCCATCTCGTGATGTTAAACAGCCTCATGATTATTTATCTTCATTTAGGTTGGGTTTCTCTTGTATTCATAGGCTTACATTAAATCGATACATGTAGATTCCGAAAAATATCAAATAATAAAATAATTATAGGAAATGAACACAAGCGAATTTGTACTATTCTGGTAAACAAATGTCTGGTTTGAAGATGAAGATAAAAATTGGCCTATTTCCTTCTCCTGGAAAATACTGGCAATATTTTCCGTGGCTTTATCAATGTAAGATTGGATTCATCTCTACGGGAAATAAAACAGGATTTGTACAATCAAGAGATGTACAGATAGTTGAAATTAATGATGTTGCTTTGGCTTGATTAATTGAAGCTAATATATGATGGTGGGTTGAACACCATTAGATCATCTCATATGATAGGCGTTAGTGAGATCTGATTTCGGATGGGGCTTTAGTGCTTATGTTATGTTTGTGTACAAGAACCAGCCTATTATATCAAACAGTATTATTATACTGTTAGCATATTATATTGATATTTAATTTCACTTCGCTAATACTTAAATTAATACCAGTTCCACTATAATATATTATTATTATTATATATTGTTATATCATCACGAAATAAAATTATAATCTTTTAACATAACTTTAAACATAATCCTACATTTTGGTTTCAGTGATAATGAGCTATATGGATTTTACTAC
>JBAIZL010000003.1:97991504-98019004 GCA_036971475.1 Prosapia bicincta | reverse complement strand
TTCTAATTATGTTTTCACAAAATGTTATTTCTATTAAAAGTCTTATTTGGTATTGCTTCTAAAACGCCAAACGATTACGCTAAGTAATTTCGACTTCTGATCCGTTCTTTCTCAGTTTTCATGCCATGTACGATCTATAACCCTATGTCTGCATTATTAATCAGGTAGAATATGACGTTTCAAGCGTGCTAGTGTTTATTGAGGTCTTGACAGCCTATCCGTGGCTCATATATTCAACAAGCTATCTTTTATAACGTCTAGTTTAAAAATATGACGGAAACGTTTTCTTTGATTAACCATTCATAAAAGTATTTTTTCATTATGTTTTTGTCTTGAGTGTAAATGCAGCTCATATAATATAAAACCCGTTTCAATAGCAGTATAATATATTTCTATTTTATCTATCTTCTTATTCTAAAGTTTAAAATCGTCTGTTGTAGTCTTGTTTCGACTACGCTTTAATATCAAATACAATACAAATTAGGAACAATAACAAAATTTAGAAAACATATATTTAACGTCTTGAAAGCTCGTTTGTGTTGTGTATGCTTTCTACAATTGAAATAATCAAAATGTTTTGCTCTTACTCGACAACAATATTTTAATATCATCAGAGTCTAATATATATTTTTAACCATCTGGTGTTTATATAGTATAATTGATTTATTTAAGCTCTTTTGTTCTATATGATAGCTAATTCTGTTTTTAAATCTTTTAAAAACCTTTTCATTATATTTTTATTTAATTTTTCTTATTTTTCGATTTAATTTGAATAATATTTGTATTTTAATTGATTTAACTATATGTAATATGATTGTGTTCTTCTTGTAATTTTCATGAAGAAAACTCAACACATTCTTTGGGTTTTTTAGATACTACGCCCTGTAGTTGGCCTATTGACAACCACTCATTTTTTTGTCTAAAAAATATATTGTATTTTAAAACTTATCGACTCCATTCCGCTAGTTTTTATTTATTGTTCTCAAGCATGACACACGAAGATTGACATTAGACATTAAACTTCACTTGATAAAAAACATGTTTTATGGCAATATCGGCTCTGGGTAATCCAAATTTCTCATCAGTTTCCTTTTATATGGATTTTATTGTTTAATGAAACTAAATTTTGGAAATGACAGTTACGTTTTCTCGGGGACTTTAATTTTAACTATTGCATTATGATCTAAAGTTCAATAAGAGACATATGAAATGGTATCTGAATTATATTTTTGTATTAAAATTGGCTTTTTATAAACGAATAATTTATTGCCTGCAACTCTCACAATGAAATTGTGATCATGGAAACTGTTCGTGTCACAAGGCTACTTTCTTTGCTAATGCAACTGTTACAATGAAATTGTGGTCATGGAAACTGTTCGTGTCACAAGGCTACTTTCTTTGGTGATGCAACTGTTACAATGAAATTGTGGTCATGGAAACTGTTCTTGTCACAAGGCTACTTTCTTTGGTGATGCAACTGTTACAATGAAATTGTGGTCATGGAAACTGTTCTTGTCACAAGGCTACTTTCTTTGGTGATGCAACTGACAGAGAGAAATACGCCAAATAAATTACAAAGTGGGATAGTAAAAAACCAATGGAAAACTTAGATTGTTTTAAACAACCATGATTGGTGTTAATGCTGTTGGTGTAGGCCTATATGTAACGAATTTAAAAGAGTAAAATTATCGATGTTTAAGATGGTGAAATCATGTGAATCCTGCTCTCCCTCTCCTCTGACAACATACTAAACATATTCTAAGATAATTTAATAATTTACTTGATGAAAACCATTCATCACCTTTTTCACGTATCTAGTAGTTTTTTTTTTATTACTGACATCAACAGGAAGTAATTTTTTCCCCAAGATAATTATTAAATAAAGATTATTAAAAAACCAAAATATTTTAGAAGTTTTATTAATACTTATGTTTGAATAAAAGAAAATTAGTTTCATTATGTTGCATTTAATGAGCATTTTTATCCCTTAAGAAAAAAACCATTTTTAATATTTTTATAAGGCAATTCATTCATTTCTTTATAAAGACATTAGGTACTTAATCTACACCCACAAACGTTTGTTATGACCTCTTACCTAAGTACATCATGTTAAGGACATTTGGTGGATAAGAACTCACATTCAGTGCGTCTTGGAATTATTACAAAGGCGTAGAGGAAGCGGGAAAATAGGAAAAAGATAGTCTCATATCAATAGGTTTGTTTAAAAAGTAAGGCGATTTTTATAGCAATTAAATATGGAACAATAAATTAGTTTTAACCTAGAAAAATCCTAAAAATATATCACTTTAAATAGTAATGTCGATACATCTATCCAATGTATCATTATGTTTGCACAAGAACATATTCCAAGTTCATCTACAAAAACACTAAAAAAAAAACAGAAATGATATTTTTATGACGCAGGACATACAATAAAAATTGAATCATTGGAAATAGGATCATAATTCAATGTTCAAAATACTTCGTGACATGTACTTAAGAACTACTTGAGAAATGTGCAGCAAGTATTTTTTAAAATCAAATAACGGTGGAGAGAAATATAAATGTAGGGTTTATTTACCTTGGATGACAATAAAGTAGGCTCTGGATAACATAGGAGTTCCGGATTGTACAGTCTGTATGTGTTGCTCGTGAGGTAGGCTATTTCGTAACGGAAATTTACATATGGTTAAAGCCAAATTATTATTGTAGATAAATAGTGTTTCGTGTTATTTGTTTCATTAGTATGGCTCTGAATGATGGTGCTTACAGGAATATTAAGAATAATATTATCCGAAATTATTTTATTTTGTTACAAACTATTTTGAAAAGCAGTACCATCTAGTCACATCTGATTTTTTTTATTTACAACTTGTTTTAACAGAGTTTGTTCCTGACCAAGGGCTGCACGCTCCCCATAGACCCATCAATCATTCTCGGTTAAATACCCCTCGTGCTAACTGTTATTTTAACATTCTCATGCTTACGGAAGTTAAATTAAAATATACTCCAATAGCTCGTCGAAAATTGAACTCCCATTGAAGTAAAAACCAAGTTGTTGTGTAGGTTTAGTGGAGTAATTAGGAAAATATTCTGTCAGCATAGACAGAACGTACTTTAGTACAGAAATGAAAAAATACGATATTTTAAATTTATGTTGTTAAATATTCCTTAGCTTTTTTACAAGAAATCCACTTATAAAAGTTATTAATATATTAGTAAATATTTGTATTGCTTAATATACTTTAACTTTTCTTTATATCTCCATAAGTAATAATGAATATCTGCAATTCTGAGAGCATTAGATGGACATTCACAAACGCCACATATAATAGCCATATATTTCACACGTAACTTTGTATGCCCCATAGGCTCTTCCAATATATATTCTCTTATTTGTCACTAGAGTTTGGTTACCTACTATTAGAAACATATTACCAACCGTTCTGCTGTTTCTATGTAATTAAATATTATATACATTATTTAGGTTTCAGAGATTGCAAATTAATACTTGAAAAAAAGTAAATACATACCAACAATTGAAACAAAAAATCTCATGCCTAAACAATAATGTTCAGACTGTAATTATAAATAATGCTAATTTTTATATATGTAATAACACATATAAAATGTTTAATAATGTATAATTAGTGTTTAACAAATAATTTACTTTAAAAAACATGAGTAAAATAAAGAAATCAAAACAAACAATATTTACAGTTATTTCGTTTCTTCTACAGTGTTTACAAATCTTTTGAACGCCTAAAACCGGTACATTTTAATCAACATTATAATATGCCTAACTAAAAATGTATGGTTTACGAAAACTCTTGGCAGTTTAGAGTTACCAAGATCTTATAAGATCAGTCCTCGTTATTTCTAAAACTTTTGTGACTTATGTTTTTCCCTAAGCAGTTTTTAAATAATTGAAATTATTTTTTCACAAATGATGTAAGACTTAGAATAAAAATTTCACACAATAATATACTTGAGAGTGGTTCATCGCAAAGTACAGCGAGATATAAGATTGACGTTTGAATAAATAAAATATTGCAAAGACTATAGTTGGGGCAATTGTAGTTTCATTTGTAACTTAGAAATGCACGATATATTGGAGTATTGTGGATTTGATATTGCAATAATATCTTTCCTTCTTAGATTGTACACTTTAACGAGGAGTTACTTTGTACAGTCCGGTCACGTTATAGGATGTCAATCAAAGTTTCTTTGGCAATTACTTTCTGGCGTCTCCCCTCCTTCCTACCCCTTCTCTGACAATTTAATTTAATTTTAACTCCTTATAACTTTACTTATGTTTTACCTTTACCTCTTCAGAATTCTGTCACAAGCTTGGGATGAAGTTTGAAGGATTATATATTAATACTCAGATTAAACACAGAGCAAGCAAAATAAATATGTGTTTTCATTCGAGTTATTGTTGTGATAATATATATATTGTTTTTGTATATATATATATATATATATATATATATATATATATATACTTACTTACTTACTTACTAGCCAACGCCCACACTTGGCAGTTGAGCCATTTGGCGACGAGCTGACCAGGAGAGATAGGCATCCCTGAAGATGCTTTTGCTTTATACCTATCCTCATCACGGTTTGTCTTAAGGTATGTCAGAGTCGCATTCCAAAAAGGTTTATATTGCCTGACTTGACCCCGAGGTATTGATTTTTTAGCGTATTCCAGGAGAGCAGAGTTGAAGTTGCTAACGCTTGACTCTGGCGATTCAGTAATTAGAGCTAGGCTCAAGAATTTGTTTGTAAGTTCCTCGAACCTGATCCAATTTGCCTTTCTGATGTTCCATCTCGGTGCCCATGAATTTCTATATGCTGCTTTGAAGGTAGTTGTCTTAATTAATAGTGCTCTGTGGCCACAGCCTCCAGAGTCCTCCAGCAAATTTACTTTTGTCTTGTTTGAGATATTAGGATGCACCAGCACAAGGTCGGGTCTGGATAATTGACTGGCGAAAGATAAAAAGGTAGGAGGTGTTCTTATAACTTCCAGGAGGTTGCTGTCAATCATTTCTTCCAGGCACCTTCCCACTGCTGCTAGTCTTGAGTAACCCCATCGAGGAGATGGACTATTAAAGTCTCCTACAAAGATCGTGTTTGGTTGCATGACTCCTTCAATGGTTTCATAAGCAGGCCAATTTCCTGGTGGGTTATACAAACCAATTATATTGAAATGTTACTGGTTCTTTCAAATGTCAACTGCCACCGCTTCCAGCTTATCACCCATTTCCATTTCGTGCAAGATCCGAGGTTTTGCAGGGGCCGAGTTCTTACAGCCAATGATAATACCAGAGGCCACTTGTCTTGAACGTTTTCAGTACAGTGGTACTGTAGCCGTCAATATGGTAAAAATCTGGGGTCTCAGTTGCAACCCCTGTTTCAGTGATGAAATATAAATCCATGTTGAAATGTATAACCCTCTGTTTAAATTGTAGGAATTTTACATCATTAAGGCCTCCAGCATTCCAAAAAATAATGCGGAGGTCTATGTCGAAGCCCTGAGAAGAGCTGTTTTTTGTAAGGTTGTTCACCATCTTGAAGTCAGCGCGTTTACAGGCGAAACCTTGTACAGATCGTTTAGATTACGCAGGAGGCACCGCGCAGGCGATCTGTATCACCCCCCCCATATATATATATATATATATATATATATATATATATATATATATATATATATATATATATATTTATATGTGTGTGTGTGTGTGTGTTTGTGTGTGTGTATGTCTGAGTGTGTGTGTGTGTGTGTGTGTGTGTGTGTGTAGAGAGAGAGAGAGAGAGAGAGAGAGAGAAAGAGAGAGAGAGAGAAAGAGAGAGAGAGAGAGATGGAAAGATAGAGATGGAGAGAGGTAAAATAAAACCATATTGCTGGCAGTTGTATGAATCTTTACCTTTATGTTTTGGAATGTAATCAACAATCCATTTTCTGTAATGAATTCTTTTTTTATTTACAACTCTCATTATTTCCAACTTGATAATATCTTATAAATTAAATACAGTATCCCTATAAAATATCACAACGAGTACTACTTAACTATAAATTCTAACGTTTAATTCCCCTAACTTTATATGAATCATAAAGACTTGTGTTGATCATGTGAGTGATGATCATGTAAGTGCTTTTTATTCGATTCACTTTTTCATTCTGGTTAGTTAAAATATTGCACTATATTACTTTGTGCATTTTTAAGACCCATCGCTATATTATTTTCTACAATTCTACTTATCCCATATTTAACAGAAACCAACTTACTTCTCTATAAAGTTATTTTCCTTTTTTTTACCAGAAAGTCAATAATTGACATTAAAATTGTTTGTTGGAATTTATTGTAAAGAATGAAAAACTGGGGTGTTTGTTCTTTTTTTACTATTTGAAAGACTCTTCTTCAAGTCCTAAAACATCTGCAGTCAGATCATTGAAAGGAATGCTTGAAGAAAGTGAGACTTAAAGCCTTCAAAAGACTTAAGGCAAAACTTTATTCGGTGGAATGCGCTGTTTGCTACTTTGTATCACGTAGTTGGAGTCAGAGTTACGTGCCACTCGTCTTGGGATTCACAGTTTGTGTTTGTAACGCTGGCGGTTTCGAGAGTTTTATTCAGTAAAACATACAAGAATTAACTTTGCATTCAAGTATTTGTCTCTCTTGGTAGTTAGGTAGAGTATTAACAAACACTGGGAAAGTTAATGTAGTATAAAATACGCGTGTGTGACTAAGGCAGTGGCAGATTAGGAGAGGATGGGTATTGGGGGCAAGGCATAGGTAAAGAAACATGAATAAAATGAAGAGGGGACGTCCTCTTGGTCAATAATATATAAATTCGAATACTGATTAAAAGTTTTGCAATGGAATTTGATGTTCTTATAACTTTTAAATTATTTTGGTATATTAACTCTGGATAGAAAGCTCTGGATTTATTTGTAATCATTAATAATTTATAGCATTTTAATTATATATTTGATATTAATTATCTCTTTCCCTCACTCTCTCTTTCTGTATATATATATATATATATATATTTATATATATATATATATATATATATATATATATATATATATATATATGATGAATAGTTATTATGTGGAGTACATCCGATCATTCTGCAGTGCATAAAATCGCTTTAAATAGATTAAAGTCTATTGTACAGGTGGTGGCATACAACTGAATATTCCCCTCTCAATTACAGCTCTTTATTCGTCATAAGGTAGGGTTATTTATTTGAAATAATTACTTAATCATTCCATTTTAAATTATATATATATATATATATATATATATATATATATATATATATATATATCGTGATATTTCACGTTGTACATTATTTTTCCGTTGCACTGACTTTATGAAGTTATTATTACTACTTGTAAATAATTTTTTCCACCACTAAGTGCAATAAGTTTACCTTATGTGATACACACCTTATGTTTACGCATAAGTAAATTTATTTATTATTAATATCGATTTACTTATATATAATCTCATAGTATAATTGCTTCTAAAATAATGTTTTTAACTTTTATTAAGTTCTACAACTTTTTCTTCTGACTCATTTCATTTTCATTTAATGATAAATTTAAATATAAAATGATTCTCATTTATGATAGATTAAATTAAACGTATATTCTTAAAATTAATAATGTATGTGTCGTATGACGTCACTAAGAAATCAAAATTCTAGCGCGCCAAAAGGATCATGTGACATTTAGAAATATTAATTTGTAACATATTTGTTTACGTCAAATATTTAACATGTTATATTGTGTAAGCGTGGATGTGTGTAATTGCGATTTTATGTGTGATTATATATATATATATATATATATATATATATATATATATATATATATATATATATATGTGTGTGTGTGTATGTGTGTGTGTGTGTGTGTGTTTGTGTTTGTTTGTGCAATGTGTGTGTGTGTGTGTGTGTGTGTGTGTGTGCGTTTGGAATAGTTAATACCCGGAGTACATCCGTTAATTTTTAGTTTACATTTGCAATACAGATTTGTATGGGCTACAAAATGAACGGATATACTCATCCGTTCTTCAATATATGATTAAACTAAATTTAAACTACTAAACTAAGTGAATACGTAATTGCTTACTTGGTGACACGTTTCAAAACTATCGTTCCTTTTACGAAGCTAACCCTCTACTCCTTAAAAGAACGATCGTTTTGAAACGCGTCAGTAAGTAAGCAATTACGTATTCACTTAGTTAAGTAGTTTAAATTTAACTTAATCAGTGAATTCAAGATGATTACATCAAGAAACTTCAATATATGATTAACGGATTATAAGATTAAATATTCACTATATTTTCCCCTTCGTGAAGGATAAAAAGCCTGAACCGCTACAAATACGCAGAGGGACTTGGGTCCTATGTTACTGGGAGGGATTTAAACGAACAATCAAATCTTGTGTCGAGTACCGTAAACCACAGATAGACTCAAAACCCAGTGAATCCTTAAAACCCTGCCTGCTACCAGGAGCATATTTATACAAGTATGAACTCACGCTCGGAGAACTGGCTTCGCTTATTGCTTATCAGGATTGCTTCCAAGATCTTCCTGAGGCACAGCTCCTTCTGACGGACCATCACTCGCCAAATCAGTGCTCGGATCCGCAGCTTAGAAGTGCATCCCTCCGAAATATCATTGAAAATACTCTCAATCAGAGTGGCTTCAAATTTACACTGATAGATTATCCATGCCTGGATCAGGCGAAACAGGTTCTGCATACTACTGGAAACATTTTGAAGGATTTTCTGCAGTCACGGATCACCTTAGCAGCTACGACGGTGAGGTAGCTGTCAAATAAGATACAGAAATTGAGCTATTGAACCTCACATTACATAGCTTATTGATTTACTCATAAATTACGAAATTTAATTTCTCATAAGAACTAATTGTTATATGATCTCTCCAGTTAACCTTACAAAAATCAAAGATTAGATTTCTCCTTGAGTAACCCCTTATATTAAAGAAGCTTATAATATACCTCAAGCATTGTAAAACAGAATATCTCACGAAATCAAATTAAATTAATTTGCCTCTTGAGCAAGCCCTATATAAATTATCAAATGTAGTAACGAGTTCTTTGAGCCATGTAAAGAAACTATCTAATTCGTTACGAAATATAATATCTTATAAAAACTAATCACCACACTACCTCTTGAGTCAGCCTTATAGAAGTATTAAAAATGAGTAACTCTTTATAACAGGGATGTTTATATTTACCTCCAGCATTGAGAAATTGATTTCCTTACGAAATTTAAAAAAATTAAATTGCCTCTTAAGTTAGCACCTATATAAATATAGAAATTGCCTCTTAAGTTAGCACTTATATAAGTATAGAAATTGCCTCTTACGTTAGCACTTATATAAATATAGAAATTGCCTCTTAAGTTAGCACTTATATAAGTATAGAAATTGCCTCTTAAGTTAGCACTTATATAAGTATAGAAATTGCCTCTTAAGTTAGCACTTATATAAGTATAGAAATTGCCTCTTAAGTTAGCACTTAATAAATATAGAAATTGCCTCTTAAGTTAGCACTTATATAAGTATAGAAATTGCCTCTTAAGTTAGCACTTATATAAGTATAGAAATTGCCTCTTACGTTAGCACTTATATAAATATAGAAATTGCCTCTCAAGTTAGCACTTATATAAGTATAGAAATTGCCTCTTAAGTTAGCACTTATATAAATATAGAAGTTGCCTCTTAAGTTAGCACTTATATAAATATAGAAGTTGCCTCTTAAGTTAGCACTTATATAAATATAGAAGTTGCCTCTTAAGTTAGCACTTATATAAATATAGAAGTTGCCTCTTAGGTTAGGACTTATATAAATATAGAAATTGCCTCTTAAGTTAGCACTTATATAAATATAGAAATTGCCTCTTAAGTTAGCACTTATATAAATATAGAAATTGCCTCTTAAGTTAGCACTTATATAAATATAGAAGTTGCCTCTTAGGTTAGGACTTATATAAATATAGAAGTTGCCTCTTAAGTTAGCACTTATATAAATATAGAAGTTGCCTCTTAGGTTAGCACTTATATAAATATAGAAATTGCCTCTTAAGTTAGCACCTATATAAATAAATCGACTAAAGCATTCTGTAAGTCGTATTAAGAATATACCTCAACCAATACTAAATATGAATTCCTTATAAGAACTGTGACTGATAAAAATACTGGGTTACTCTACATTGGTTTTCGATTATTATGAACGTAATTCATAAATCTCTGGAGTTGGATGGTGCTGTATCATCAGAGGTGAATTGGAAAACCTGTGTATGTTTTGATCAGATCTAATACCATGGATCTTATTATTGGTGAACAACGAATAGATAATCAAGTGATTATGGATCTAATGTATACAGTTTGTGTTACATTTGTGTGTCAGATTCATGTTTAATATAAATAATACGTAAATAAATCATAAACAATTGCAAGTAAATTGTATCCTACCTATAATTAAAGAGTACATAGTTTAGTGATATTAATACACTTTGATAATATACGTGCACAAATATTCTAAGTTAGTAATATATATATTTTCGGTTATTTAAAATAAGGTAAAAGGTTTAAATTACTTTCTACCTTCATTAAAACATTTTGATGATACAAAATCTTGTCTAATATCATAAATTCTTGATCTAATATTTGAAGTATATTTAGCTTTTATATAGAGGCTAAATATCTTTTAACAATTTTGTGTAAATAAATATTTTCTCCATATAAAGGTGTGAAATTGCTTGATTGAAACCGGTTTACAAATAAGCGACCTGCGGTGAATAATTGATCAGAGTTCTGGGTTGAAAGTTAGTCTTGAATTCGGTTTTAAGTAGCGTGAGATAGAACAGGTGTTCGTGTTTGCACAGCTTCAACTAATGTCAAAGTGTAAGCATTAACGCTGTTAGGTTTCAAGTTTGCATTAATATCTTGTAGATAATGGGAAATCATAACGGACTAGAAACATACAATATTACTAATTACTATTTTTCTGTTCCTACTATTAGTTTACTCTCTCCCCCTATACACTCAAACATACACACGCACGTGCGCACGCACACACACACACACACACACACACACACACACACACACACACACACACACACACACACACACACACACACACACACACACATACACACATACACACATACACACACACACACACACACACACACACACACACACATATATATATATATATATATATATATATATATATATATATATATATATCTTTATCTTGTTCAAATACGATATCAGGATAACTGAATAAGCAGACGCAGAAATATTATTGGCTATAACTGGAGTGGAGCTAGCACCTTAGGCAACTTGTGCAGTATAATATTGAATGAATAATCGGTAAAGAAGAAACTTGGCCTTGTGGTTACACCCCGGAAAAATAAACCAAACTAAAAACAAGAAATTTACACAAATTTCTGAAAAGGCAGGAAGTTACATAAATTTTGTTTAAAGATTTTCTAGGAAATATAACCGTCATCAACTGAAGATTAGTTTCCCTAACTATACAGTTTCCGCTAGTCTAAAGACATACATATTGGTTTTTTTAAAAATCTAATTGTATTTCATATGATTACTATCCTAACCCTTAAAGTTTTTAATATCCGCTTTAGTTCCATTTTCATAATTGTTTTAAAAACAAATCGGGGGGCGGGGAGATTGGTAAACCCTAGGGCTGTAGTTACATTAGTACATCAGGAATAATAGATTGAGTTTTGGGGCCAAGAATTATTCTTTCTTGACTTTCTTCTATACTTAGACGTAAATATTAGTGCTTGACAATACCCAATGGGCGTAGGCGAAAGGCCTTCACCATTGTTTTTAAAAAAGGACTTTTCTTTTTAAGTCTTTGTTAAGACAGAATAAACATACCTATATTTACAACATTATTTTTTAATTTTTTTTTTATGTATAGGAAAATTATTGTCTAAAAGAGAAATATGGTATACTTATTTATAGACAACAGATGTGTGACATCTGCCATTTCTTTTTACATAGATTTATAATTTAATGATTGTAGGTATTTTGGCATAAGGTCATTTGTTTAGCAGAATCAGGTCTTAGAATTGTTTAAATTCATTATAAATAGTGAATATAATTTTCTTTTTACTTTATAAAAGTAATAATATAAAATAATTTAACTAGTACTGAGCCGATAATTAGGCTACGCTAGAGAAACAATACCCTGTGACAGTAAATTCCAATTGATGGCTAAATGATGTCACTTTGTAATTAGCAGATTTTCACGCAAATCAACCCTTGTCACTTCAGACAATTTGGTTACTCCCAGTGGCACACCGTACTTTCCTCCCATGTTAAGGAGGAAGGCCTAACGTATTTTCCTTCATAACATCTATTACTTCTGTTTGAAATTTGGAGGGTTAACATTCTTTCTTAAAAGTAAGTAATTCAGGTTTACCTATAAATTGTAACTAGAAACTATCTGGCAAATAGTTTTACGAGATTAGTTTGCCCTTTGCTAGATTAGTTTGCCCTTTGCGAGATTAGTTTGCCCTTTGCTAGATTAGTTTGCCCTTTGCGAGATTAGTTTGCCCTTTGCGAGATTAGTTTGCCCTTTGCTAGATTAGTTTGCCCTTTGCTAGATTAGTTTGCCCTTTGCTAGATTAGTTTGCCCTTTGCTAGATTAGTTTGCCCTTTGCTAGATTAGTTTGCCCTTTGCTAGATTAGTTTGCCCTTTGCTAGATTAGTTTGCCCTTTGCGAGATTAGTTTGCCCTTTGCTAGATTAGTTTGCCCTTTGCGAGATTAGTTTGCCCTTTGCGAGATTAGTTTGCCCTTTGCGAGATTAGTTTGCCCTTTGCTAGATTAGTTTGCCCTTTGCGAGATTAGTTTGCCCTTTGCTAGATTAGTTTGCCCTTTGCGAGATTAGTTTGCCCTTTGCTAGATTAGTTTGCCCTTTGCGAGATTAGTTCGCCCTTTGCGAGATTAGTTTGCCCTTTGCTAGATTAGTTTGCCCTTTGCGAGATTAGTTTGCCCTTTGCTAGATTAGTTTGCCCTTTGCGAGATTAGTTTGCCCTTTGCTAGATTAGTTTGCCCTTTGCGAGATTAGTTTGCCCTTTGCTAGATTAGTTTGCCCTTTGCGAGATTAGTTTGCCCTTTGCGAGATTAGTTTGCCCTTTGCGAGATTAGTTTGCCCTTTGCTAGATTAGTTTGCCCTTTGCGAGATTAGTTTGCCCTTTGCTAGATTAGTTTGCCCTTTGCGAGATTAGTTCGCCCTTTGCGAGATTAGTTTGCCCTTTGCTAGATTAGTTTGCCCTTTGCGAGATTAGTTTGCCCTTTGCTAGATTAGTTTGCCCTTTGCGAGATTAGTTTGCCCTTTGCTAGATTAGTTTGCCCTTTGCGAGATTAGTTTGCCCTTTGCTAGATTAGTTTGCCCTTTGCGAGATTAGTTTGCCCTTTGCGAGATTAGTTTGCCCTTTGCGAGATTAGTTTGCCCTTTGCTAGATTAGTTTGCCCTTTGCGAGATTAGTTTGCCCTTTGCTAGATTAGTTTGCCCTTTGCGAGATTAGTTTGCCCTTTGCTAGATTAGTTTGCCCTTTGCGAGATTAGTTCGCCCTTTGCGAGATTAGTTTGCCCTTTGCTAGATTAGTTTGCCCTTTGCGAGATTAGTTTGCCCTTTGCGAGTTTAGTTTGCCCTTTGCGAGATTAGTTTGCCCTTTGCTAGATTAGTTTGCCCTTTGCGACATTAGTTTGCCCTTTGCTAGATTAGTTTGCCCTTTGCTAGATTAGTTTGCCCTTTGCTAGATTAGTTTGCCCTTTGCTAGATTAGTTTGCCCTTTGCTAGATTAGTTCGCCCTTTGCTATTTCTCCTAAACAGCATGCTTTATGTTAGTAATTTAAATCTAATCTAACCATTAGATTGTCGTGTAATCATCTACAGATGCGATCATGACTAACAACTTTTTTTTTTAATTTGAAAATTATACATTTCTCAAGAACATGAAAAATAAAACTCACAATATATTCAGAATCGTCTATAATTCGACGGAAAGTAGCCATGAGTAAGCAGGGGATTCTGTGTTAGCGCATCTATTTAGTGCTGCTCATCTCTGTCTAGAACTCAGCTCGCACTCCTACCACCGAATATTCCTCACGTTTTAACCATGGCAAGGCATTTCGAGTCTACTGTACGCTCGACTTTTTCCGTTTTACCTCGGCATAGGCTACGCCAAGTAACACCTAGTGGAAGAATATTATATAACAGAAAAATTATCAAGAAACATAAAAATGGTTTGATGCACATATTTTTAAAAATAAGCATGTTTTATTTGTTTTCAATTTATTGCATGTAGAATGTTGGAATCTCCGTGAAATAATAAAAATAGAATAAATTGGGCTTTTTCTCTAACCATTAGTGCATATTGTTTAACCAATTTTGTGAGAGGGTTAAATTTCTTAATATTATATTAGATTTAATAGATTGATTTTATACAGTTATTGACCCAAATTTTCCTTAACATCTAAATAGGAGTGTCGTTGAAACTTTTCACTAAACTCTTAAGTTTATTAAAAATATTCAATAATTTGAAATAATCAAGTTTTACTAAATAATAACGAATACAATTATTTGATTATGTATATTTTAAAATATGAAGCCAAACAGAAGAACGTAATAATAATAAAAAATGTAAAACATTATTAAGATCATTTCGTAACATATAAAATGGTTACAAATATTGCATTCAAATTTCTATAAATGTCTTTGACTGGTAATAATAGCCTCAAATACAGTAGCTTACGTGTAACAAATACAACGCGACCGCAGTAAGTCATTAAACACAGCTGTTTTGTTAGTGTTGCTAAGTTACCACACAGCTGTTCTCTATTGTTGAGCATTTATTATTCTTATTGATACACAGAGAACGTTACGTTGGGTGACTCCAGATTAAGCTGCTTTAGGTTCTTCTCTTAGTGCAGGAACCGTGCATTAAATTTAAACTATGAACTTAAGCTGTTTATATTTGGTTGTTTCATTATGATTTTAAAACTATTGGAACAAAATTATTTTATTTTGTTTGTAATCATTTTTTTTTTAAACAGAACGTTATAAAGACAACAATGAAAAGTAGTTGTACTCACAACATTACCTGATCGTTTGTGTTTACAACAGTAGAAAAATGTAGAATCTTTTAATTCAGGTAATAATTAATACATAGATAATAAAAATACTGATTAAGTGATTGTGATTTGATGACTATGTTGATTTAGATATAAACTATCTAAAATAAACCAATAATTATTTATTAATTTATTATCATATTACATTCATATAGTAAGGTTTGCATGCACATTAAGCATTTTTCATGCATATATGCATGCATATCTCGAGCTTTTTATGTTGCATATAATCCGGTCTCTAATAATTACTAATCGGGTTGGTAATTGTATTACTAAAACCATCTGTGGCTTCTAAATAAATATATTACTAAGGAGAATTGAGTTGGCGTTTAGGTGAAGAGCGATTGAAGCAATCAGGGACAGGTGCACAAGTGTATCTTTGCTCACAGAAACCGTTAGATAGCTTATTGAGAAAGTTTATTCAGCCCTAAGAAGAGTCTTCATTGATTTTCTTAAAGGATCCGCTACATTGGTATTTTTGTATTCATAAAATATTGTTTTATGTACTACCCTGTAGTAAAGTGTTAATCCTATTTTCTGTTTCGAAATTGATCTCAATTATTATTTGGAGAAAACCTGTTTAAAATTAGAGTTTTCGTTTTTCAATATAGTTTGAGAATTATACCTAATAAGTTTCATTTTAAAATTAATTTTTTCTCAGTAATAAGCAAAATTTAAATATTTTGTAAGTTTGTATAAAGCTGTAACAAAGTTGAAATGGTTTCGTGTGGGGTGGGATACGGTTCTATGAGATATTGGTGTATGTTTTACTGCAGCACTTACAAAGATGACTTGATCAATCATTATTAATGCTATATGATTGCTCAGGGCCAATATATCATGAGGTACGTCCAGACGTATTGCACACGAATCTGTCTGAACCATTGAAGAGATTGTATACACAGAAAGGAAGATGTATACGTGTATAACAGAAAGACATTTTCAAGGCGCATTTAAGTACGAATGTATCTTTCTTATAGTATGTGGAAAAATATCATGTTTGAAAACAATGGAATTTTGTATAATCTCAAGAAAAAAGTATCGATTGTTTCTAAACTTCAAGGTCTAAAAGGTTTGATTTCTCAACTTTAGCGGAAATTACAATATTTGTGCGCTCTCCACAAATGGATAAAAAGTTCCATTTTTCAATTAAAATAAACATTGTTTTTATTCGTTTTGACAAACTAATATTTACTGAGGACAATTCACAACATAAATTCTGATTTATATTCAGTCGCAATAATGTCACATCCAATATTAATATTAAAAAGATTTTTATGGAAATCCTTAGCAACTCTTGCAATATTACATTTTTCTTTAGGTCACATAAATAGCAAAAGCGTCATTTACAATGACAGAAATGTCACTATCTAATGTTATTATATATTTATTAGGTTATTAGTTTTTGAATAACTAAACTCATAAAAATCAAATACAATTAACATTTTGATGTCAGGCGATACAATGGTAATAGGTCCTATGTATCCGTTAAGGATGACGCTTTATATTACTTCTATGGTTTAGATTACTTCTATGGTTTAGATTACTTCTATGGTTTAGATTACTTCTATGGTTTAGATTACTTCTATGGTTTAGATTACTTCTATGGTTTAGATTACTTCTATGGTTTAGATTACTTCTATGGTTTAGATTACTTCTATGGTTTAGATTACTTCTATGGTTTAGATTACTTCTATGGTTTAGATTACTTCTATGGTTTAGATTACTTCTATGGTTTAGATTACTTCTATGGTTTAGATTACTTCTATGGTTTAGATTACTTCTATGGTTTAGATTACTTCTATGGTTTAGATTACTTCTATGGTTTAGATTACTTCTATGGTTTAGATTACTTCTATGGTTTAGATTACTTCTATGGATTAGATTACTTCTATGGTTTAGATTACTTCTATGGTTTAGATTACTTCTATGGTTTGAATTCCTAACTATTCCATTCCTTTTAATGATATTTATAATAGCATAACGTGGTTACAGACTTTATACTCTTACTATACGATATACTGTATAGGTTTTTCTTCACGGAAAAAAGTGTTTATTCGTAATGCAAATGTACGATGAACATTTAAAACTCTCATTATTTTCATTTTATATTTATTTTAAGAAGAAAAATCCAAGTAACGTGCTATTGTGTTTTACATGTACAGAATATCTGGGAGATTAATTCGTTACAAAAGGTTGTGTTAAAAGTGCCGTCCGTCTTGAACTCTTCGTTCCACTTTTTTGTCAGTTTACTAGAGCGTTGCGTTGTCAGTACTGTTGATTTCGAGTGTAATATTGTCCATCAGATCATCCAAAGTCTGATGGCATGTAGAGTAGACGCTTCCCTTCAGATAATCCCACAGGAAGACGACTAGTGTGGTTAAATCCGGGAATCTTGGTGACTACAAAATACTATGCGGTATTCAAAGTAAATTTGGATCAGTGCAATAGATTCACGTGACGTATGGCAAGTAGCGCTGTCCTGTTGAAAGTACTCTTGATAAAGCCTAATTGCTTCCAATTGCTCAACGAATTTACTGAAAATTGTCATACTGTTCGGTGTTCTCTGTACCGTAGAAAAACAAATTGGACCCACGATTCACTCTGGTGATAGTGGGCACCAAACTCAGTATCACGAAGTGCTCTCTGTTGACAAATGCTAAATTTTCCCTGCTGTCAAATGTGTTACATGCAATCAGAACTTCTGCATCATTTGATAGGCAAATTCAACTTTTCGGCTAGTTCATACTCAACTAATGGACAAATGAAAATCACGAGTCTTATATGAATCACTCTATATTAGAATAAATGTAATTTGCATCTCCCCCGATATTAAAAGCAACTTAACTGAACTTTCCTGATTAGTCTTAAAGAACTTCCTTCTAAAATATTTGTTGCATTGAGGCAAGAAAATGTGTTTTGAGAAAAAACTGTTTTGAATTGTTAGCCTTACTTAATAAAATATTATTTGTGCTGTATTTGGTTACTCGCTCCACCATCACATTTGAGAGACTATTCCAATCCAAACATTATAAAGATGTATAAAGTTAATTACTAAAAACATGTCGACTTTTTATACATGCAAACACTACAAAAAAATGTTTATAACCAAGAAGGGTGATTAGAATATCATCGCCTCATTGGAATCTCCTAGATCAGCTCAAACAAAGCCTGACAAGATCAGCACAAACTTAATTAGTTGGTTGCTGAGGCGCTAGGTATTTGTACTTGTTAATAGGCCAAATAAAGTTTTAAGAAGGATCACGAATGTGTTAAGTAAAAGAAAAGATTTATCATCTGTCATATCCTAAGATAACAGATTTGATTCATTTTGGAGAAAATTACTTTTATCTCACAATTCTCTATAAAAATATTTGTACATGCATACACCTAATATTTAGGTTCCTCATGTTGTATTGCAAAAGTTAATATATTTCAGTTTTTATTGTTTTTCTGGACAATATTACAATAAAACATATTTTATCTACAACTTGTTTTCCTATTTTGAAATAATTTATGTTTACTTTTCAGTACATTGACATATAATTATATATATTGTTCATAACGAACCTTTATTCTTTAGTTATTTACCTTTCTTATATTTCTATTTTACTTAGTAATTAAGAGACTATTTGTAAGTATTATTACTCTCAAGCATATTGGTATTATTGTGGATATTATTCTTACTTGTGAGTTGGTAATAGACTTTATGTATTCTGTCGCTGAAGATTAGAATATGTGTTATATAATAATGATTATTTTCCTTATTTCCTATTCAAAAAAGAAAAAAGTATTTCTTCTCAACTAGCACAATAAATAAAGTTTAATAGTTGAAGCTGCAAGTGAAGCCGGACACTTAGAGCCTTTATATCTTTAATAAAATTTATATCCTTAATATATTAAATTATAATTAATTATAAAGTTTACTTCATACATACTGATTGTTTTCAAAGTAGCCTTTTAATCTTCAAAGTAAGAGAATTTCTCATTTAAACGTTGTTTCATGATTCACGTCTAATTTTCTGGTAAACTGGAAACGCAGACGTGATTGTGAACTATTAGTTGAACTTTAGGCGTTATCCTCAATCCTAGAAATGGTCATTTTAAATTTAAAAGAAAATTTTTTAAAATTTTCTGTTGGAAAATCTTCTTGTACTGAGTATTAATTTTATGTTAGCAACTTTAGCTATGCTAATAATAACGTGGAGGTGGGTAAATGTGTAAAAAGAATATTCGAACATACGTTTGGGAAGGGAAATGTCTACTTTAAATTAAAATATAATATTGTAAAATTACTGCCTCTAATTTAAAGCAGAAGATGAAATTTACAAATGCTTAAATAAGGATTTAAGGACTTAGCGTAAAATTGTTAATGTGAAGTGTAACCAATATTGCGCTCGTTAATTTTTTTGATAAAATAGAGATGAAATTTCCCACGACGTGGCAACGTTGTGAGTAAATATTCAATTAGTATTTTTTTAAATATAACGAACACACTTTGTAAATTCATATGACACTAATAAACTTAAATGTTACCTAAAGTGGTGGTACTAGTATAATTACTAGTTGGGTTTGTAATTGCATTACAAACATTCACTGTGGCTGCTATATAAATATATTATTAAGGAGAATAGAGTTGGAGTTTTAGGTGAAGAGTGATTGAAACAATCAGGGACAGGTGCACTTGTATATCCTTGCTCTCAGAAACAGTTATATAGCTTATTGAGAAAGTTTATTTACCCCGTGGAAGTGTCTATATTGACTTTCTTGAAGGATGTGGCTACATTGGTATATTTATATTCGTAACATATTATTTTGTGTTGGCAATGTTCTGAGCATTATTCTTATTTCCTGTTCCGAAATTGATTTGAAATATTTTGGAGAACATATGTTAAAGTTTGTTTTACAATATAGTTCAAGATTTAAATCTAATAATTTCATTTTTAAATTAACATTTTCTTTCCTAAGAAGCAAAATTCACATTTTTTTTCATGTCTGGACATTAAACACCAGGGACTTATACCAACCAAAAGAAAATAACGAAATAAAAGAGAAGTGTAGGAAATAACTATGGAAATATAAAGTTAAAACCTAAAAGCTTTGAATAAATATATTCATTAAAAGTATTCTTGTTTTTGAAATATTTTAAATTTATTAACTATATTACAAGAAAACATATCACCATATTTAATATATATATATATGTATATATAGGTATGAGTTTTGTATATATATATATATATATATATATATATATATAAATATATATATGAATACATAAAGTTGTAAATAAACAATTTCATGTTTAACCAGCATTAAACTCAAATAAATCGTAATCAGGGGAAAGAAATTTTTAAATAAATTGATGGTGACGACCATATAATCAGACATTATTAGGTGACCAAAATCTCAGATTAATTAGATAAAAGTAAATAAAGGCTATAAGTTTTGAGTATTAAAAGTATTCCTATTATTGAATATTGGACGAATTTTCCAAACATATTTTATTTAAACAATGGTTTAAATAGACACCATACAAATCTGCCGCATAAGTTAAGTGCATCCCGGCGATTTGAGCATGTATTTCCCCCAAACCTCATTAAATAAATTCAATGTCGTTCCACCATCAGGGTGAGTTATTGTTTGTCATTAATAGAACGAGAGAGGAATGGGTGACATTTATTGTTGTTCAAATACTTTAATTTCCCAGCAAGGGTAGTTAGGCCAGTGTTCCTGGCTACAATGCATTATCTGGACGTGTAACAGGACAGTCTGTTCCAACAAATATAGTCACTCTAACGGTATGCATTACATGGTAGGCCTTATAATATAGTAGTGTTAGCGTTAAAGTAGTTAAAGGAAATAAATTATGCATTTAAAAAATAATTTTTATAAATTATAAAATAAAAAAGTTCATATACGAATTATCTCATTTCTACGTTATAGTGTCTGCAAAACGTTTAAACCGATAAAGAGCTAGATACGCTACGTGACCAATTCGCTTCAAAGTATTTTTATACAAGACTTTCAATTTGTGGACAAAACGTTATTATTTGAGTAGGCATATCATTAATAACAAACCATGCCACACAATAAGCCCTCCTATTAACCGCGTGATAATCCTATAGGGTTAAGGATGTTTGGAATGTAAGATACGAGAGACAAGATATTATATAAAGCACAACTAAATGTGAAACGACAGAATAAGGAGTATAAAGAAAGGGAGATTTTGTACTGGAAACAAATTCAAAAAACAAGAAATTAAAGGTATTGTAAGAAACATTAAACAATCAAACTCAT
This sequence comes from Prosapia bicincta, assembly GCA_036971475.1. Lineage (NCBI taxonomy): Eukaryota > Metazoa > Arthropoda > Insecta > Hemiptera > Cercopidae > Prosapia > Prosapia bicincta. The sequence goes on along the minus strand of JBAIZL010000003.1, from coordinate 97,997,478 downwards.
TATTAAAAGAGAGTAACTCAAAATAATAAATCTGACACAGAAAAGTGAAAATTTTAATAAATTACCTAACAGGAAAAACTATAAATATTAAACAAAAATACCGAAAGGAAGACACACGCAACCCTTATCCTGGGAATATTGATTAGAGTGTCGATACCAAAAATATATCTGATACCAAAAGAAAATCTGTCACAAAACCTAAGCATTGGCAAATCTACATTTACGATATTAAACTTCTACAGCGATTTGGCAGAACCTGCAGTTAGAGGCTGTCACAGAATAGAACTCGTTCGAAATGGGAGGAGGAAGATGTTCAGAGGGACAATGTTTGGCGAGATCATCACGATATAAGGAGCATAGAGTGAGAATTCCTCTTGCTTAGAAAGGCTAAAGATAATTAAATTACCTGGAAAACAAACATATCTCATAGGAAAATAAATCCTAAATAAAATTTATAAATATCTACTATCAATGTTATTTAATATTATAACTGATATTTTTAATGAATGAAGCTTCGAAACTAAATCAATGTAAATTTATAGATGTTAATATAGATTTACTCTAAAAAAAGAGTACAAATTGTAGACGAATAATATATATTAATAACTGGGTTTTATCTTTATGTCAAAAGGCCCTCATATAAAATCCCCTACATCAAGCGAGTCATATACTGCATAGTTAGTGCAAATGTCTCTCACTCTATTTCTATATCAACAGTTGAGTTCTATTCTTCCTCACTTTATTGTTTATAACTTTGAATTGTAATTATACTAAAAAATGTAACTTTTTATATAAACTACAAACAAAACTACAAAATTATTTTGGCCTTTAGGTACATAGGCACACGCACACGTACATGCATATACACACACCAATATTATCACGGAATATTACCTCTCTCTCTCATTGCATATGTTGTACTACCTTCAGTTAGCATTTAATTGCAATATATTTATTTGTATAAGTTTTATTATTACTATAATGTTTTTAAAGTAATTACAAGCTATAAGTGAAAGTGAATCCAGGTACAATGTTTGTCTATAAACCGTAATTCGTATATTTATCACTGTATACTCTTTGAAGAATTAAATAACCTATCAGATAGGAAGTAAAGCTTTATAAACAAATTACCGTTTAGAAAATATAATTAAAAGAAGATAAATATAAGTCTGTGGTTAGTATATCTACTAAATTGTTATAAAACAAATTACAACCTATCATACTTGAAATAATGTTTTAAGCTTACTGTAATTAATTTGCTTTGGTCTTTAACTTTTAAAAGTTTAAAAAAGAATAATTAAAAAAACACATCCATTTTTCTGTGTACTTACAATGTTGATCTATTTACACTTTATTACTATATCTAATAAACAAAAGGGCAGCAAGAATTTTATTTTCAAAGTGAGATCAAATATTAGATTTAAAAGAGACATACTGTAAATAGAAAAACGTCATCTTTCATCTTGCACCTGGTAACAAAAGTGTGTTGACAATGGGAACATGCGAGGTTTGGGGTACGATCTATTCGGCCACCCCCTACTCTCCTGATTTGGCATCCTTGGACTTTCATCTCTTCCCAAACCTGAAGAAATTTTTTTCTATAGAGCGCTTCGCGTTCAATGAACTCTTTGAGAGGGCCTTTATTGATCATTTTAACAGCCTTCTAGACTCTCACTTTCAGAAGAAACGTCGAAGAAACGCTGAACCAAGAATGATGATGTCAACGGAAATTATGTAGAAAAATAAAATTTGTTAAAACTGAAAATCACAATCTTTCATTGTCAGGCCAAAACTAGTATAATTGAAGACTAGTATTCATTGGCCCTACAATAGTATAATAATAGATTTGAAAAAGATATAGATAGCGTGAGTTTTAAGCCCTTTGAACAAAGCTCCTTTATAACCATTTCTTTTTGCAGTAGAAATATTTTTTTTTCAAAATGAGACATAGCATTAGGTTTGAAATAAATTTAGATACCATAGGTTTTAATTTGATCGAAGCCCCTTTGTAACTGTTTGCATGCGATGAACTAAAAGTTGTTTTATAAAAAGTCATTTGTCTGAAACAAATTCGATATTGACATACAATGATATATTATTGTATTATATTTCATACAAAGATAACCTCTTTTATAAACAAAAATTTCCACAGGTTGAATATTTCTCCACAAATCATTTTTACGAATAATTCTAATTTTCTTGGAGTGATCAAAGCGTACATAGGAGTGAGCGAAATGTAGCACCAAATATCTAAAATAGATATTAAAACTTAGTTCATATAATGTTTCTACGCTATTATTTCGGACACATCACTATATTTAACATGATTATTTCGGACACATCACTATATTTAACATGATTATTTCGGACACATCAATATATTTAACATGATTAATTCGGACACATCACTATATTTAACATGTTTATTTCGGACACATTACTATATTTAACATGATTATTTCGGACACATTACTATATTTAACATGATTATTTCGGACACATTACTATATTTAACATGATTATTTCGGACACATCACTATATTTAACATGATTATTTCGGACACATTACTATATTTAACATGATTATTTCGGACACATCACTATATTTAACATGATTATTTCGGACACATTACTATATTTAACATGATTATTTCGGACACATCACTATATTTAACATGATTATTTCGGACACATCAATATATTTAACATGATTAATTCGGACACATCACTATATTTAACATGTTTATTTCGGACACATTACTATATTTAACATGATTATTTCGGACACATTACTATATTTAACATGATTATTTCGGACACATCACTATATTTAACATGATTATTTCGGACACATCACTATATTTAACATGATTATTTCGGACACATCACTATATTTAACATGATTATTTCGGACACATAACTATATTTAACATGATTATTTTCTGTTTTAAAATTGTAAATGCATGGAATTATTTTTCCTCAAATTTTAGTTTTTTACTAAGAAACAAATTTAGTTATTTGCTGAGGAAAAAATGGTAAAACATGTGTAACAAGTAACCAATAAGCCAGCCTAATTCCCGGCTTTAAATTAATGTTATTATTAGATTTCCTATATACATATATTGCTTAACGTAGGGAACGCGTTTGTGTATAAAGGGGTTTTATTTTTGTATGTTAATGCATCGTCGCCTGAAACGAGGAAATCGAGTTTAATTTCATGCATGACGTAAACATCCTTTCTCGTTGGTAAACAAGGGTTTTTAAAAAACATCCATCCTGTCCCTGTCCTTGTAGTTATATTTTGTTTGTAAAAATGTTTTTGAATAAAATTCCCAATATAGTGATTTTTTAAACTAGTTAAACACAGTACTTGATTTTAAAACTAAACCCTGTTTCCAAATTGTATTGTAAGGCATGTTGAACGTAAATTTTGTCTGTACATTTTGATTGTACATTAAGTTTCAATGATTAGGACATTTTCTCAAAGTTTTATTACTTTCTCCGTGATATTTAAGACGTTTTAAGTAACAAGATCGATATCTCCCAAATGAACTACAACTGAAAAGTATACAAATAGTCAAAGTTTTTATTTAAACCCTCAAGTTTCACATTACGTCTATAAGATTGAAACCAGTAACAAATTTAGAAAACAAAAAAAGTATGTTAACTGAAAAACTAGCATATTAAACATCGCAATATGAAATAGTGAATTACTATTTCAGGTCCAAATGGGAGAACATTTTGCTCCATACGTGAGTAGAGTTATAAAGGAGTAGAATCACATTAACGTCGGGGTATTTCAGTGGGAGAAGAACGTCATAAAGTAATTGGCAAAGCTATTTTGATTGACATTTCAAAACGTGACCAGACTCTGCAAAGTAACACTCGTGCAAGATGGGCAGGTTATGTACAGAATATTGTATGCAATGTTATATTAGGTTGGCAACTTAAACGATACGTTTATAGATATTTAACAAATTTACATTTTTTACCGTATAAGTTATTGACTGCAGTTATAATTTTAATACTGTTTAACTTCTTATTCTAGGAAACCGTATTATTATTATTATGACTTATATATAGTATCAGAAGGCGCTCAAAAACGACAACACCAATTAAAGTTCTCGAAAGTGGACTCACATATATAACAAGTAAGATTCTTGTTAAATAAAAATACGATCGACTAAGAATCTTTCACTTATGCATCAACCCTGTTTTTATTTAACAAAATGTTGGGAGTATACTCCTCGTCAAGTAAGATCCTTGTTTAAGTAGATTAAAGTGTAAGTGATAAGTGAGTAAAAGAAAAAAATGTTGCAATGTTTTACGTATATATATATATATATATATATATATCACTTTTTATGATAAACAAGATTCTTGTTTAAGTACATAAGTGAAAGTGATAAGTGTATACAAGAAAACAGTGTTGCATAATCTACAAATATATATATATATATATATATATATATATATATATATATATATATATACATATATATACATATAATGTCACCTATAAAGCAGTATTATTATTAAATTGAATATTATCAAAACAATTCAGATTACTCTATGATAAAGAGAAGCAAACCTCATGCAAACCTACATTATTAATTCACGAAGATAGTTATTAAAATTACTTAAATAATTTATAGTAATAATATTATCTAAACACTCCTTGATATTAATTTAGAGTATTTCATGATTCCCTAACGTTACTAAGAGACTATTATTTCTGATTCAAAATCAAATCCAATACATTTTATAAAATGAAGCGAGAATAACGTCACATAATTCTATTCGATTTACACAATTACCTTCTATAACACTGTAGTATTCCTGATTACCAGGTAATGCTGATTGATTAAATATTTCCAATATTTCAATAAATGAATGTGATAAAGGAAACTTCTGTAACTGGCTAATTGCTAATAAATCACAAAACCCTACGCTTTCGTCTTATACCATAATGTTGCTACATTAAAATAGAAGTAAAAAACGAAATTTTATCCAAAAAGAACTGACTACACAACAATCACGGCTTAAGAATCCACGTTCAAAAATACGTTCAATTTACGAGAAATTGGACATTTATAAATCCCTGCATTACGAGAAAATGCATTTTTCATACAATGACAGATAGAGGTTACAATAGTACCTTTCTAATGTAATTAATAATAAAATGTTGTAATTATTAGAAAACCTTTATTTGAGGTTACAAATTTAATAAATGACCATTTAATGAGTTTAATTATATTCAATTATACATCAGACCAGTCGAAGAAAATTTTCATTTAAAAATATTGAAAATAAAATATACTCGTATATCACCAATTACTTGAAAAGGTTTACTGTGAGTTAATAATAAAAACTAATACACATAACCATTAACCTCTAACACAGACTCTGTAGGTATTTTCATGTTTCTAAGGATGGTTATTTTGTAACGGAAATGTACATGCGACTAGAATAAAGATATTTGTGCTTAGATGTGGTGTCTATTATTTATTAAAATCCATATCTCACTATTATCATTATAATGAAGTAATCATGGAACAAAATATCAAAATATAATTGAAATAGTATATTTATAAGTCATACAAACATTATTTAAGTACATTTTGAAATATCACTTGGCAATAAAGAAAGAAACGATTTACGTATATTCTACAACATAAAATATAAGCTAAAACCAGCGGTTATACCAAATAATACGGAGCTTGTTAGAGACTCTTGTGTTTGCCACGATATGCTGAAGATTTGTTTCCGTGGAAAATGTTCACAGTCTGGCCTGTTATAAGTAATAGGCATTTGTCTATAAATTCGCAAGAGGGAAATTTAATTTTATGCTTCTGATATATCAATCCATTGATATTTGGAATTCCATCTGTATATTTATGTATCTGAATATTTGGAAATTTTTAGCAATTATTGATAAAAGTTAATATTTTAGTACCTTTTTACTTGAAAGTTT